>JANHFM010003206.1:0-27584 GCA_032468115.1 Grayia smithii
AGGGGAAGGATACTGCAAAATCTCCATTCCCTCCACACTCCAGGGGAAGGTTACTGCAAAATCTCCATTCCGTCCACACTCCAGGGGAAAGATAATGCAAAATCCCATTCCCTCTGCACTCCTGGGGGAAGAATATCGCAAAATCTCCATTCCCACCCCACTGTGGGACCAGCCAGAGGTGGTATTTGCCAGTTCTCCGAGCTGCTCAAAATTTCCGCTATCGGTTCTCCAGAACCTGTCAGAACCTGCTGGATTTCACCCCTGGTATTCATGCTCACTGAGATATCTCCAGTGTTGTTTAGCTCTTTGACATATGAAAGAAAGGGATTCTGGGGATATTTAGACTTCAAAAAGAAGCCTGAGAGAGGAATGCTAAAACTCCTAAGTTCATGAAAAGATATTATCAAGAGGAAGATCAAGGCTGTTCTCCTACATCCAAAGGAGAAGAATGCAGAATAATTAAGAAGGAATGTTAGGAAAAAATAGTCCAGTATCAAGAATAGATGGACGATGGAATCAGTTACCTTTGGAGAGAATGAATTCTTCTCTGGATATGTCCAGAGGTGGGATTCAGCCAGTTCTGTCCGATTCGGACAAACTGGTATTGGTGATTGCGGGATGCTCCGCCCACCCACCCAGATGTAATGCGTAAGCAAACAGCATGCAGAAAAATGTGGGTGCACACGCTCACATTTGCGAACCGGTAGGAAAGATAAGTGAATCCCACCTCTGGATAAGTCCAAGTAGAATCTAGTACAAGGTTAACTTTAAGATGTGTGGACTTTAAGATGTGTGGCAACTTTAAGATGTGTGGACTTCAACTCCCAGAATTCTTTGCTGCCTGGGGATTTCTGAGGATTTCTGGGAAGTAGCCTTTTGTTAGAAATCAGATTAGCTAGCTTTCACTGCCTCTCAGAAGCAGCCAAAAACAGACCTCTTCTGGAGGAGTCTTGGGGAATTCTGGGAGTTGAAGTCCATACATCTTAAAGTCACCATGTATGAGAAACACTGTTCTAGCAGTACATTTCAGGTATGCTTTAATTCAGATCCCTGGATGGAGCAGTGGTTGGATTCAATTTCTTAAAAGCTTCTTTTTGTTGTATGATGCTGTTGGAAGAAATATCCATCTGGTTCTGTTCCAAGCCAGGAGAAAGGCACTGGAGACAAAATGGAGGCTGGAGGCTGATTGGAAAGAGGGTCTGTTTATTGATGAAGCAGAACTACCAAGCATGTGTGATTCTGGGTAGCTGACCACATGGAGTTGAGAGGGGGGGTATTTATACCTTTTCTTGGGCTTTCCACTTGAACTTCCTGTTCCTGTGCAAGAACATGTATTCTATTGGCTGTTGTCAGACTCCCATGGGGCCACGTACATATCCTAGGAGTTTGTCTGAACTACATTTGGTTGAAGTTTGAACTGCTGGGGGTGGTGCAACTGTGATGATGCAATGAAGGAGCATTGGGCAATTCCTATTGTGGCTGAGGGCTAATCCTACCTTTGTTCAGACCTTGCTGCAGAAAATTTCAAAATGTCCTGTCTTGAATGGATTTCTGCCTGCAGTATTTGCTTATGACTAGAGCTGTCTATCTCTTGGTGTCTTAAATGCTGACATCTGCTGAGGGCTATTAAGAAAGGTGGGGCTTCTTTCCAAGAGCATGTTCCCCCATTTCTCCCTTTAGGGAAATATAATATTCTGCCTTTTTTAATATTTCCTAAAATATTTCATTCTTCCAGGAGAGGTGCTAACTTTCTACAATGCCGATGAAGCTTCTACAGTTTGCATTCTTCCAGAAATATTAAGACAGCCTTGTTCTTTAATGTGGGTTGCTAACAGATGCTAACCACTGAACCAAGCAAAATTAAGTGGCAGATATCATATCCTGGGAAAAGATTTAAGAACATCTAAACTTTCTAAAAAGTACAGTTCAAAAGGGAAGCGATTCCTGCAGGCTTGAGACGGGTGAAGCGGGAAACTGATGTCGCAAAAGATGAAAATGGATCTCGTGTGCAGCAGCTGCTAATAAGAAAAAAAGCAAATTCTACTCTGCATTATTGTTATTTTACTAGTGAATGTTTATTTGCATAGCATTTATGCCCAAATAAACCAAGTTCCAAAAAAAATAGCAAATAATGAAAGTAATCAGGCCAAGGCCAGGGTAGAGTTATGCTTACATGAGATCATGTTTGGAAGCACCAAGTCAAGCAAATTTCTCTGTAGAAACAGCTGCAAAAAAGGGAAACCTGGGTTTTATCTCCAGGATATTATCTTTAATAGAAGACAGAAGAAAAAGGGTTTTGTAAGGGTTTTATTCGAAATAGGTGACAGAAATTTTTCTTGCAGCACAGCAGAGCTAAAGCCATGAGGCGAAAAATAAGCAAAAGGATTGATAACAAAAAAAACCTCCAAATGACAATATATTTCTCTAAATTTAAAGATGAGCCTCCAGAAGTTGTGGGTGCTCCAACAATGGAGATTTTTAAAAAGAGATTGGACTACCACCAATCTGTCTGAAATGATATAGGGTTTCCTGCAGGGGTGAAATCCAGCAGGTTCTGACAGGTTCTGGAGAACTGGTAGCAGAAATTTTGAGTAGTTTGGAGAACCGGCAAATGCCACCTCTGGCTGGCCCCAGAGTGGAGTAGGAATGCAGATTTTGCAATATCTTTCCCCCAGGAATGGGGAGGGAATGAGGATTTTGCAGTATCCTTCCCCTGGAGTGCGGTGGGGTGGGAATGGAGATTTTGCAGTATCCTTCCCCTGCCATGCCTACCAAGCCACACCCACAGAACCGGTAGTAAAAAAAAATTGAATTCCACAACTGCATCAGAGAATATTTTAATCTATATGATTGGATCTGATAGGATGAGCAGATCAGTACCGAAAGCAGTCCCACAGATAGCCTGGTCTGACTCCATGTAGAGCTTTAAAGCCAACACCAGCACCTTAAAACACTCCCAGATGTCCACTGGCAACCAGTGTAGATCCTGAAGCAATAGGACAGAAGTCTTCAAACCTGGCAGCTTTAAGACTTGTAAACTTCAACTCCCAGAATTCTCCAGCCAGTTATGCTTTGAAGTTCACAAGTCTTAAAGCTGCCAAGTTTGAAGACCTCTGCAGTAGGATCACCCAGGTATATTGAGGTATATGCATCATTGTTCAAGCTGCCACATTTTGTACCAGTTGCAGCTTTCAATTGCTTGTCATGGATATATAGACTGCATCACAGTAACAACAAACGCTATAGCTATTTTTCTACATTGTAAGTAGTTCACGATTGTGCAGCCTGTATGACTTTCGCATGATGTAATTTATATCTAATTGGAGATCAATTGTAAAATTAACACTTTCTCTTGTAATTGACTGCATTTATATAAAAAAGCTTAGCAAGATGCCTTTCTTGATGGTGTATATTTCCCAAAGCAAAAACTACATTGCTGAATAGAAGAGTTATCCTATTTCAAGAGACAAATTTTAATAATAAAAAGTAGCATGACCTGTTGTGTTATATCCATAATCCTTGACCTGAGGAGTCATTCTTTCTTCATTTAAAAGTAGTTTTTTATACTCTCTTTAAAAACTGAATATTTGACCTTTTTAGGTCACATAAGTGGCCATTATGGTCCATAAAAAAGGCATATCCTTAAATTAGAATTAATGAAAGTTAAAAGTGCTCTACATTTGCTCAGGATATTTCCTTAAGAGTCTGGATCGCTAATAAAAGAGATATACTTAGCATAATTATTTTTACAAAAATAATTTATATTTTAAGCAAATTAAAAAAAATTAAAAATCTGTTTTCAATTGCTCTTGCAACTTTCCACTTTCTCATCAGAATATTTTCCATCATACTAGGTTATATAAAATATATTTTGATGTGTTGTACAATGTAGAAATTAAAATAATGACATGCTTTAGGAATTTTAACAAATCTATCAACCTATTATAGTTATAACTCCTAAAAAATAGCTTGCCTATTTGGTTTGATCAGTTTCATTGGTGGCAATGTTCAAATAATGGAAATAAAGTTGTTTATACATAAATAAGACTCAGTTATACTAAATCTCAATTTTCAGGTTAAATATGAAAAAAATAACTATCTCCCAATCAGCAATATGCTTTGGGAAATATGCGCCATCAAGAAATGCATCTTGCTCATTTTTTTATCTGAATGTTATGTAATGTTTCTTCTATTGCAAAGTGTAGCTGAATTTATGCTTGTTTTCTGATTCTAATATCAGTTGTTCAAACCAGTGTTTCTTAAAATGTAGTCTGAGGGCCCCCTTGGGAGTACCCCAAGACTCTCTTAGGGGTGCACAAAATCAAAATTATTGCCAGATACTGAAGATATTAGCAAAAATTTAAAATTGCCAATCTTCTCATTATTATTTTATTTTGTTACATAAGTAGGGTTTTTTCACACATACCGTGGCAAAAATATTGCTCAATGCTATTAGGACAATTTGTCCATCCTCTTGTGAATAAAACAGATTTTCCTGTTATGCTTTGAAGTTTGAATGCATGAAACTTGTTCAGAACTGGACCTGTGAAATTCAGTTAAGCTTCTGGGCCTAGTAATGCTTATTAAAAAGTCTCTCACAAAAGACAGATTTTTGAGGAGATCATTGTGTATCTTTGCTAAATTTTAGTGTCATTAGTATCTAATGATTTAATATTGTTATTTTTACCTGATTCAATAAATAAATATTGTATGAATCTGTCATTTTAATGTTTAATATAGTAAATATCAATAAATATAAGCTATGTATTCAAAACTTCTGTTGGGATCCTCCATAATTTTTAGAAGTGGGAGGGAAAAAAGCTTAAGAGACACTGATCTAGACTAAGGGAGATTAATTTATTTAGTATTTTATTAGATAGGATGACCTAGGATTTTTACCAAAACCAATTAAAACAACCATACAATCCTTCTAAAAAAAAGGTTCTTAAAGACTGGATTTAAACTTCAGAATACCTACATTATCTTACATAACTAGTAAAGTGTTAGGCATGTATTCCCCACCACCAACCATCATGCACACATACTTTCTTCCTAACTATAACAACTGGCTCCTAGAATGTGGAAATAATTTTAAAATTCCTTCATATTATTCAAAAAGAATTACCCAAATTGTGTGTTTAACAAAACAGTGTTTTTTGGTAGCTAAAGCAATAAACATTGCCTTTAGGACCAGTAATAAGACTTCCAACATCTGTTTTTGAGCTGATATTGTTACCATTCAGTGTTGACTATACAATGCCGAGTTGGCTGTCTCTGTATATGAATATGAAGCCAGAAATCAAGACTTTGAAAGAGGTAGCAAATTGGTTTGAAGTTCCAGTTTGGAAATTGTAAATGATACAAAGTTGAACGAACCAAAGTTTTACATTGCAAGACTTTTTGCAAAACATTACCGTGAGTTTCCATTCAGATATATGTATGCAAACATAACTAGAGATAAAACATACTTTTTGTGTGTGCGCACAGTAGATTTATATACTCATCTTTAACAGAATGGGAAATAGCTACTTCTGATGTAGAGGGGATTAGCTCAAACTGTGTTCAAGTCCAAATTTGCAGATTTTATTTTTAATACAGGCACATAGATTATAACAGAAAAAAAGGGCTTGAGTAGTGGAGCAGAATATATTTTTAATAGAAACTGTAGTTACTATTAGCCAAAAAAGAGTGGAAGGAAGTACATACCATGGCAAAAATATTGCTCAACACCATTAGGGCAATTTCTCCATTCTTTTGTGAATGAAACAGATTTTCCTGTTATACTTTGAAATTTGAATGCATGAAATTAGTTCAGAACTGTACCTGTGAAATTCAGTTAAACTTCTGGGTCTAGTAATGCCTATTAAAAGACAGATTTTCTGAAGAGACTATTGAATGTCTTTACTAAATTTTAGGGTCATAAGATTCAATCTTTTGAAGCATATGATTTTGAACATGGACTGTAATTATA
This sequence comes from Grayia smithii, assembly GCA_032468115.1. Classification (NCBI taxonomy): domain Eukaryota; kingdom Metazoa; phylum Chordata; class Lepidosauria; order Squamata; family Grayiidae; genus Grayia; species Grayia smithii. The sequence goes on from JANHFM010003206.1 coordinate 5,972, forward strand.
AGAAAATGTTCCATAATTATTGTGACAATTACAGTGCCCAAGTGCCTGAGTTTTTATTATAGGATGGTTCTCATTTTCCCTTTAATTTTTGCTTTTGCATCAACTTTTAAAGTTGTCCAAAAATAGATAACTCACAAACAGAATAAATAGAACCACATTTTTAATAATTAAGGTTCTTGTTTTTACCCTGAATGTTTAAACTTTGTACTCTTGATTTGTACAGAGCAACAATAAAATGCTATGGCACATGGATTTTGTAGTGCTGAATGGGTTACATACTTATCCACACCTATAGCATTTTCATTTCTATATTGTATACATCAAAATTACATGGCTACCACAAGATCAATTTCATGCATTTCTGCTTAATAAACCTGCACCAGAAACATGGCAAGGTAATATTCAGGTGCCATTTTATTTAAACTACTTTTCTGTATCTCTTGAATGCAAAATGACTGCTTTTGGAAAATCTGCAACCACTTTGGCCGATTGTGTAGGGTGTGCAGAAATGATCAGGGATAGTAGACTTTCAAATAGTCATGAAGAGCTTCATAGCCATAACCAGCTTCTTGGATTGCACTCAGAGGCCAATGGTCAAGCAGGAGAGGTATCACATGTACATAGAAAGGCATATCTGTAACCGCCTGAGCTGCTGCATTCTGGACCAGTTGTACCTTCCAAGAAGTCTTCAAGGTTTGCCACATATAGAACACAGTTGTCAGTTGTCCCCTTACGAAGTAAGGTAGATATAAATGGTCATATAGAGTTTTTTTTTTCATTCCAGGAATTTTGCAGCTCTTTTGTAAGATATAATGTCTGAGTAAATTGCACTTTTCTGAGTTAGGATATGAAAAGTAATGCTTTCTTCTGTTTTTTAAATAATTCCATTTTATTAATAAACATTGTGATTCCATTTACCCAGAGAGATCACTGCTAAGGGTGAATTCTAATTAACCAGAGAATTCCTGTGGGCAACAATTGAAGGGGGCCCACCTGAAAATAGAGTTACTAAGATCAAGAATTAACTAGGGGTTGTTCCTTCTGAAAAATTTTGTTCAATTTTTTTATTTCATACATCATGCTGATAGTAATAATAATAATACATATAACACGCATATAACATTTAGTCATCTGTCACCTGATTTTATCACCTTATTTCTTTCACATACAAAGCAAGTATTTAGAGGCTACATGGGTAAACTACATAAAATGTTTCTTGCAGCTGCATTATGTATACCTTTCACTGCCTTGGGGCAACCAGGTTACGATGATGTGATTTCTGCACCTGCAAATGATTTACTGACTATATAAAATAACAAATAGAAAGCTCAGCCAAGTTGTTATTGTTGTTGTTGTTAAAATTTGCTATGGCCTCCAACTCCAGAAGACTTTGGGCATTAAAATTTTGAAGCACAGAATAATAAAACATTACCCCTCAGACTAAAAGGCAACTCTAGCAATGAAGTTTCTATTATTGAAATAATCCATTTTAGCCACTGAATAAACAATTGAATGCTTTAAATTTCTCTTTTTGCAGGATCACTAGTGCTTGGAGGAATTCTTTACTCCTGGCAGTTTCCTCATTTCAATGCCCTGAGCTGGGGCCTCCGTGAAGATTACTCCCGAAGTGGCTACTGCATGATGTCTGTCACTCACCCTGCAATGTGCAGGCGAGTGGCTCTGCGTCACTGCTTTGCCTTAATTGGACTCACGTCGCTGGCTCCTATTCTTGATGTCACCACATGGACTTTCCCTGTAATTTCTCTCCCAATCAACTTATACATTTCCTACCTTGGCTTTCGTTTCTACAGAGATGCAGACCGTGCCAGCTCGAGGAAGTTATTTTTGTGCAGCCTCTGGCACTTGCCATTGCTCATTTTTCTTATGTTAGCTTGCAAGAAGTCATTGGCCCATGAGGACAAGCCAAAGCAATCTACCACCTGAGATTACCTCGTGTTAAAAAAGTAATGTGTTTCAATATTAAAGATGGCTTCAGAAGCTTGCCTTCCAAATGGACAGTTTTGATTAATCATGGCAGATGGAAGAAATTGGTGTTGATATGGTCTGAATCGTTTCTGTCCAATAAACAGAGTGTTTATTATTTTCAAATTAAATAATTTCATTTAAGGCACTTTCATGACTCTTGGGTTTGAGTATTGTGATTATTATTATTAATTTATTTTACTGCTATCCCACTCCTTCAGAAGATCCCAGAGTACTGCAGAGAAAATATTTTGTAAAGATAAATGTTCAGTAATAGCATAAAGAAGTAAATCATAATACTCTTTGTAATACATTGTACTATAGCTTTGTAAAACCATTATGCAAAAATTAATCCCTTTTGTGACAATCAATAGCATATCTGAAATAACTATCTGTTTATGTTACTAAGCAATACTTGTCTTATATTTGAAACGACCTACTGTTTCTTCAACCACTTTCCTAAGCTTGGACAGTTATAAACTGCTCCCTACACAAATCTGCTTTTAAATGACCCCTTTTGTCCCAATACAATAACGTCGTATTGTATGAATGAAACAGCCACATTTCTATTTGCTTTTGCCTTCTCTGATATTTTGGGACTAACTCCTCCCTATTATTTATATATTTTGAAAGACTAACCTATCTCTGCTCAACCATCTTAAGATGGCTTTGCCAAACCATCTTAAGATGGCTTTGCCAAACCATCTTAAAATGGTTTGACTAGCAAATGATATGTCAGCTATCTTTACGTAAAACCTTTTGACTGGCTTATACAACAGAAGGTAGTGACTGACAAAATGGCTTCAGGCCAGATGGTTAACTTGATCAATACATCATATTGAATACCGCAGGGGGACGCGGTGGCCCAGTGGCTTAATGAAGTGAGCTCCTGCCGCTTGCTCCCCAGCTCCTGCCCACCCAGCAGTTCGAAAGCACTGCAATAGTGCAAGTAGGTAATTGGGTACCACTTCGGTGGAAAAAATCTAGCTGCATTTATGCGTGTGGAGAGCAGAAGCCAGTGTTGGACCTGGGCGGACATGAGGCAATGCAACATGAGGTGAAGCGAGACTAGCTCAGAAGAGCCAGCAACCTGAGCGCTACAAGTCAGTTGGTGTAATCTAACCCCCTGCAGTACAAGGATAGGCACACAAGTGCTGAACAGAATGAACTAGTAATTTTTAAGTGGTCGGGACTGCATTAATTCTATCATTTGCAGATTTCCTTGACACTGTATGCCATATACTAAATAAATAAATCACATAACATGATAGAAAAATATTACAACTATCCAGGAGGAACTCTTTATATTTGTTTAAGGTTGGCTTTCAGTTAAAGTTCAAAAATGAGGCTTTGGAAGAAACTCGGAGCCCCTCCATAGATCAATTTTTATTAAGATTGATCATGATGCTGTATGAAAACATCTCTTTTCATAGAGGTATTGCTACAGAAGGGCTCTGCTTCAGTTCCCATTCTGAAGGATATTAAGCAAAGGCTATCTTTTTTTAACCCGACTTCTGTTTGGTTTTTACACTGGTTCTGCTGTAAAAACCCTGATTAAAATTGAGGTTCATCTCTTGGGTGGTAAACAACAATCCTTTTCCATTTTACAATGAGCTGCTGGTGTCTAAACCTTTCACTGGCTCAGAAAATGTTCTTCAATGAAGTCTGCAAGACTTTATAAAAATGTCGTAAGAAAGAACTTGAGACAAGGAAGAACTTGAAATAACTACTCTAAAAGAAAAGTGATTCTATCTACTAATTATTGTACAAACTGCCATTATATGTGGAACATCCTCAGTTTGAATAGGCAAAGGTATTTAATACTTGGATTTTACTTACAGTCTTCTACTATGAAGAAATACCAATCTCATATTGTAACTTCACAGTTCATACTTGAGAAGGCTTCCAAATGCTATAATGAATTTTCCCAGATATAACTGCAGCACGATAATTTTCTTCTCATTCCTCTTTGCTTTGTTTAGTGCAAAAGTGCTGAGCTTATTGATTCTTCATGCAATACAGAACATTTGTGCTGAGCTTCATTCATAAGAAGCCAGTTCTGTTTAAACTATGTCCCTGGAATCAAAATGCTATTACCTAACTCCCACATTTAGCTACTTTATTTTTAAAAAATATAAATTGCTGGTAATCTTATGAAAGTTTTGCTCACCTAGTAACAGCATATGTCTTTGGCACTCTAGGCCTACTACTTTTCACTTCTATAAACACACTTTCCTGCTGCCTGGAGCAGTATTGTTTCTCTAGAAGCAAAAGCAGGGAAGATGACTTCACTAAAGAGTATCAACAGAGAATCAAACGTCTTATTAGCAATAGCCTTTTATACTGCTTCATAGTGCTTTACAGCCTTCTCTAAGCAGTTTACAGAATCAGCATATTTCCCCCAACAATCTGGGCCCTCATTTTACCAACCTTGGAAGAATGAAATTCGAGTCAACTTTGAGCCAATCAGGATCGAACTGCTAGCAGTGTGCAGAGTTAGCTGGCAATACTGCATTCTAACTACTGTGCCACCATGACTCTTGTGTGCAGAGAGACTGCTCTCAGCATAGTTTCCTGACTTCCATAATTCTTTCATGTTATATTTCATCAGGCACCTTTGGTACAAGTTGGAATGCAAAACGGAGGGGATCATCTCAGTTTGGCAACGGTGAAAACTTTTTAAACCAATCAGAAATAACCTTAGGATGAAACCTTTATGAATGATTAACCACAGAAACAGACGCTTGCTCACTTAATAAGCCAACCTTGTTTATGACTTCAAGACGTTACGAGTACAAAATAATTTATACCATAGCATAATTTTAATTGCTATTTTTATATCATCAAGTCTCAATATTCCCAATGTCATCTATATACTTTAAAAACATAAACACATGTTTTCTTAATCACCTGTAAGGCGTGATACCAAGCAATAAAAAACATAATATATTTTATTTAGTCTCATCCACAGCTTAATATCCTCTGCAACATTTCCCAGTGTAGGACCCAGAATTAAAATAGCCATACTTGGTCATACTATAAGTCACCTTTTTGCACTTATTTATATATGTAGAAATTAAATCAAGCTAACAGTGTGCAATCTTAAGTCCTGCAATAGTATCCCAGAAACCATGTAATAGAATGGTCCTTTCCTCCAAGGAGAGACTGTGGTTTCAACAGGAGAAAACTAATAATGGACAATGTCTCCACCCATAGCAGCAACAATAGTATTTGCCTTAAAAGAAAGTGTGAAACTACATCTCTGGCATACAGACCTAAAGTATCTACACTATCCCCAATGGATTATGTAGTTCTCCTCAACTCGTTTGTGCAAACTACACACCATTATTAAAGAGCAAAACTAATCCACCCACTTACTTTAAACAACCAATATGTGAATAGAAGACATTGTAGGGCTGAGGCATAGCCATGACATGATTTTATCACCTTACTATTTCATCAGGAAAAGCAACCTCCGTTTACTATGTTTAATACATTTCTGTGCAAAGTTTCTCCTTAATTTGAATATGAAATGACAATTTGGGTTAGTGAAAGTTTGGATGTGCCTCTAGAAAATTTTTTGAAACAGGAAGTGCCCATTGCATTGCTCATTTCATTCAGTGTATGAGTTGAACGTGCATTTATTTTCTAGAGAAAATTTTGAAACAGGGAGTGTCCATTGCATTGCTCATTTCATTCAGTGTATGAGCTGATCGTGCATTTATTTTCTCTCTCTGATTTTTCTGAAGAAACTAAATGAAAATAGAAGTTCCACTTTTGTAGGAGTTTCCTGAACACCAAATGTTTATAGTAACTTGGGAAAGACTCCTGTCTAAAATCCTGGGTAGCTACTGTCAATCATTATCTAATCTACTGCCTTGACAATGTGCTGGGTTATAAATCCCAATAATAGCAATGGTGGTAGAATTACCAAAGCCTAGTAACATACAATTGGAAGAAGCCACTGGGGCCATAAATTCCAACAATCTGTTCAGGGCAGGTATCCAGTTTAAAGCATCCCATGCAATCCAAGAGTTATCTTGAAGTAAAATGGACGGCTTATAAATTAGATAGATAGATAGATAGATAGATAGATAGATAGATAGATAGATAGATAGATAGATAGATGATAGATAGAGATAACCATCTAGCCCTTGCTTAAGCACATCAAATGAAAAGACCACCATCTCATTCAGTTAATTTGTTCCACTGTCAAATTACGTTTTATATTAGATAGGCCACACCTCACCCCTTTATATTAAATTTTCTAATATTACTTCCCATATCTTAACTATATGTTTCCATGCACGAAATACTAGAATAATATGGAACATGTCTTAACTTCTGTGTGACATTCTTTCATCTATTCAGGATAGAAATTGCATAGCATTTAGACTTACACACTGCCCCGTGGTGTTTTAAAGCACTCTCTAAGTGGTTTACAAACTCTGTGTATTGCCCCCAGCAATCTGGGTCCTCATTTTACCAACCTCAGAAGGATGGAAGGTAGAGTCAACTTTGAGTCCTATTAGAATCGCTTCAGGGCATAGTCTGAGTTTTCTTGCAATACTGTACTTTAACCCCTGCACCACCAGGATGTCTTATATCCCTCCTCAAAGTCAAATATGTTGAATCATAAATACATATCTCACTCTAATAACTCAACAAACCATTAGCTTTAGGAATATCATTAATACTTCATATTAATACTTCCTGAAAAAATACACTGAACTAACACATTTATTATGGCATTATCATTACATCTGTATTTTATAGCTAGGGAAATTGGAATGCCAAGAACCACACTGCATTACTCATATATTAAGTTGTAGACAATTTGTAGACAAGGTGGTTCCTCCTGCCTGTTGTGAATTAAGCTCAAAATGTGACCACTTCCCATAATCTAGCTAACACTTCATTTTAATTCTTTGGGAGCATCAAGGAGATTCTGCTACTTTCAGGATTCTTGTTTAGTTTTCACAAAAAAAGAAAAAGAACATATTTTCAGCTGAACTCTGGATCATGAAACAGAACGAAAGTCAAATTCCTTTTGCCTGCAACTAAAAGACTGGATGGTGTTGAAAGTAGGGGAAACAGTTACAAGAGGAGATCAAACAAAGTGATCTGGATTTATTTAAGTAAACTTGGGAGCAATGTGGTGTTATGTATTATAACGGAAAATAAGAAAATGAAATTTGACAATGAAAACCATTCAACGTGACACATTGGAAAGGAATACCAAATGTACAATTACCAAACTGGGAGGAAGATTGTCTAGGTTCTAGCATTACTGAGGAGGAATTAGAAGTCACGGAATAAATCTTAAGTGGAGCCAGCAATATAGTATTTCTTAAAATACAACATAAACTACTTGCAGTTGTTTCAACAGCATCCCAGCTTGCCAGACAGGAGAAGGTAACAGGGTTATTTGATTTGGCACAGATGAGGTCTCAAAAGTAGTTTCGGGTCCAGTTGTGGTCACCATATTGAAAAAGAAAATTAAACTAAAATAAAAAGGGTAGAGAGCTGACATGGAATATAAGATGTAGAAAGAGAAACTGGGGGACCTCAAAAAAAAAAGGGATGGAGAGACCAATCAGAGTTCTCTCCTGTAGTTAAAGCACTCCCCATGCCATGAAAGTTTTATTTGAAGCATCTGAAGAAGAGAGTGGTAAAACACAAAGCATGGTGCTTTCATAAATGTCTATTTTTCACTTCTTGCCTGAACTGGTTCATTTCAGATAGGAAGTAGGCATTACAGCCATACCAGTGACATCGTAATATTATACATGGCTTCTAATCTTAACATCTGATTTGTATTCAGACTGCTGCATGCCCATCTGGGTTGAGTTTGACCCTGTGTCAGTGGAGGAAGTGGACAGGATTGTGGGTAGGCTGGGTGCCTCCACGTATTTATTGGACCCTTGTCCCTCCTGGCTTGTTTCAGCAGCTAGGGAGGTGACTGGAGACTGGATCCAGGCAGCTGTCAACACTTCTTTGAGGGAAGAGGTCTTCCCCGCCACTCTTAAGGAGGCGGTGGTTCGACCCCTCCTCAAGAAGCCTGCCTTGGATCCAGACTCCCTTAACAACTACTGTCCCATCTCCAACCTTTGCTTCATAGTGAAGGTTGTCGAGTCCGTGGTGGCACAGCAGCTCCCACAATTCCTGGAGGAAACGGACTACCTCGACCCATACCAATCGGGATTCAGGCGCAGTCACAGCATGGAAACGGCATTGGTTGCCCTGGTGAATGATCTCTGGCGGGCCCGAGATCCTAATCCTACTTGACCTCTCAGCGGCTTTGATACCATCAACTATGGTATCTTACTGCAGCGGCTTGGGGGGTTGGGGGTAGGAGTCACTGTTTTACAGTGGTTCTCCTCCTACCTCTCGGGTCGCTTGCAGTTTGTATGGGTGGGGGGACAGAGATCCTCCCCGAGGCCCCTCACATGTGGGGTACCTCAGGGGTTGGTTCTCTCCCCCCTGCTCTTTAACAACTACTGGGTGAGATCATTCGTGGTTTCGGGGTGAGGTATCATCAGTATGCTGATGATACTCAGCTCTACATCTCCACTCTGGACCACCCCAGGGATGCCCTTTCCGTTATGTCCCACTGCCTGGAAGCGGTATGGGCCTGGATGGGAAGGAACAGGCTCAGGCTCAACCCTTCCAAGACAGAGTGGCTGTGGATGCCAGCGTCCCATACTCTAGAAGTCCCATCACTTTCAATGGGGGGAGGTACTTACTCCCTCTGAAAGGGCATGCAACTTGGGTTTCCTCCTGGATTCATGGCTGTCCTTAGAAGACTATCTGACCACCGTGACCAGGGGGGCCTTCGCACAGGTATGCCTGGTGCGCCAGTTGCGCCCTTTCCTAGACCGGGACACCCTTTCCACGATCACTCAGAGTTACTTCCCGGTTAGACTACTGCAATGCCCTCTACATGAGGCTGCCCTTGAGGTGCACCCGGAGGCTCCAATTGGTCCAGAATCCAGTCACCCGGGTTGTTACGGGAGCTCCTTGTTACTCCCGTGTGACACCTCTCCTGTGCGAGCTGCATTGGCTACCTGTGGTCCTCAGGGTCCGCTTCAAGGTACTGGTACTTACCTATAAAGCCCTAAATGGCTTAGGCCCGGGGTACTTGCAGGACTATCTTCTGCCAGCAACGTCCTCTCACTGTCCAGTGCGTTCCCACAGAGCAGGCCTCCTCAGGGTGCCATCGGCCAGACAATGTCGGCTAGCGGCCCCCAGGGGGAGGGCATTCTCAGTGGGCACACCAACCCTCTGAAATGGGATGCCCACTGAGCTTCGGACAGCTCCCGATCTCCACTCCTTCTGCCGTGACCTAAAGACATGGCTATTTCATCAAATTGGCTGATCCAACGACAGGGATTTTTAACGATTTTTAATTGTTTTTAATATTTTTAACCTAATATCTTAATTTGATTTTAATTTGGTGTTTTATATTGTGGTATTGTATTTTTTCTTCTGCTAGCCGCCCTGAGTCCTTTGGGAGAAGGGTGGCATATAAATCCCACATATAAATAAAGTAAATTTAGAAAAAGGATGCAACTTAAACGTAAATGTGTGTGTGTGTGTGTACACATGCGGGCAGAGATTTACAAGCCAAAGAGTTCAATTCTCATCATTTCCTAGGTGCCTTTCCAGAAGAACTAATGCCTGCCAGCGTAACAATTCTCATCTAGATTGACTGATGGATTGATTTAGGAAAAAAAAAAACCTTTTTACATTCTAAGCTGAAATGTTCATGCCAATTAATCTTTCTGCGCATAAATAGTCAGATCCCAGTGTCATTCCATTCTTTCCTAATCTGCCAGTTTCTTATCTGTAAGAATATTTCCAGGAAATTTTGTAATGAATTATGCAGCATCTCATCATAAGATTGGAGTCAATAAGTTGTTGGGAAACTCTGCAATGTTGAAAGCAAATTTCTCAGAGAAGTTGTAGAATGTCCAGTTATAAAAACTTTTAAGGAGCAATGGATGACGCTGACTGATATTTCTCAGGACTTTTAAAGCCTGATATTCTAGGAATAAGGGTGGGTGGGTGGTTTTCAAATGAATATCACAAAGCAGAACGATGTGTTTACTTTATTGCTACTCAGTTTTGCTTGAAGAAATGTCACATTTGACACAGACAGACTTAAGCAGTTTTTAAAGATGAGGAATGTTTTGCTGTGGTGGTCTTAAAGGGCTTCGAGCAGCAATATGCTAGCCTTGCATGGAATGAATTTAAATGAAATGTTGAAGCCACTTTTCCTTCCGGCCCACTTCAAAAGACGCTGGCAATGTGTCCTCCGGGGTCTCCCTCACTGCAGGATCCAACAGGAGATGTGAAAACATCTGCTCAAGCCAGGCTGGAGTCTTTTCAGCCCCTGTTTTCCCCTTGCTAATAATTGTCTATGTTCTGTCATCTAGAGACGAGACTTGTATGTTCTCTCCCAGGTATTCTAATGCTAATTTGTTTGGCTAAAAAAAAGAGAAGAGGTTAAACAGATGAGAGCCATTTGGTTAAGTTGTACTTCATTTGTTAGGAAATGCAAAGGCTTCTTGGGAGGATATTAAATATTACCTTAGCTATTCCCCAACACTTCATATTTCAAAAGACGCAGGCAGTGGAGAATTGCACTCCATAAATCAACCTTGTTCTTTAAAAAAAAGAAAAGAAAAGAAAATGAAAAAAGACAGAATAATGCAAACATTTGATAAATCTGTGTCATTATGTCTACAGATCAAAGAGGTTTGCATATGTATTTATGCAAGGGGCAACCTAGGAAACAATAATAACAAACTTAGACAGCTTTGCAAAAATAAAAATTAGCCTGTTCTAATCTGTAATTATCTGGGAAATGTGCAAGGTAAGAGGTTGCTGGCTGTGAAGCTTTTAAAACTATAATGCCAATAGGATGGAGCTGCGATCATTTGAATGCCTGCAGCAAATTTTAAATCTGGAAAATCTGAAGCTGGCTAATATTGCTAAATGCCATGCACTCAGTTTAAGTCTGGCTTAGCACCACAGCAATGTATACATCAGTATAACTAATAAATAAAGATCAAATCGTTCCTAATGCAATCTTTCACACAGATGACATTCATGAAATCCTACATGCACTGATCTGAATCCAGCAGCCTGTTTTTCTAAAGAAATAACAGGTAAGAGTCAGCTCTAAGTTTCTGTCTTGTGCTTTGCTTTACTTTATGGTGGGAATTCTTTTAAAGGAATAGAAATCAGGTAAGATACAATGGAGCTAAAGAACCATATTTTAGCTTTGCATGTTTGCAAATTTACCCTGCATCTTAGTTATGGTTCTGCATATCATGTAAAAGTGCAGAATGAGTGAATTCCCTAAACTATGGCTTCATGTAGACTGATCTTCCAAATGCATAGTTCCAAATACATAGGATGTGAGGGCAATCTGGCTGCGACATCTGTCAGGGTTGATTTGGCTGATCTGGCTGGCTAGGCAGGTGTCCCCTTCCTCCCTCATCGCTCCATGTGCATCCCTCCCGAAGCTGCGTGCTCAGTGGAAGAGGACGACCTCCCAAATAGAAGGAGTGTACCGATCTTCGGTCAAGGGTATACGATAGCTGCGCTCCCCTGCTAGAACCTCCAAACAAGCTCAAGGTCCATTTGTAGGAGAACGTAGGGTAGTCAAGCTTCCAAGACTCCAGACACATCCAAGTGAGGCGCTGCATGTGACAGTTTGCCATTCTTTTTAAAAAAACAGAAAAAAAAAAGATGGGAAGTGACTAGGGCATGAGTGACTGTGAGTAGGGACTGTTGGTCCAGGAAAGGACATAACTGACGCACAACCCGCAGTTGTGCAAAGGCCCTCCTGGCCATGACTGCCACCTGCTCTTCTAGCAGAAGTTGTGAGTCTAGGGAAACTCCTAGATTATGCACAGGGTCTGTTTGGGGTAGTGCCACCCCATCCAAGACCAAAGGTGGCAACTCTCCCTGAGCCAAAAACTCCCAAACCCAGAGCCACTCAGTCTTGCAAGGATTTAGTTTCAATCTGTTGCTCCCCATCCAGCCCCTAACAGCCTCTAGGCACTGCGAGAGGGAGGACATATGCCAACATCTCAATATCCAAAATGATTCTGGAGCAGATGGTCATTTCCAGGCTTTCAAATATTACTGAAGTCATGGGGTACTATGGATTTTTTTGGAAGTGAAGAATAAATATAAAACATCAGGCTCTTGGGCATATTGTTTTCTAAATAAGCATTTTTGATGCTTGAGTCATAAAGCATATTATTTTCAAAATTCTGCTTCCTTAATGTTGATTGGTTTTATTTAAAACAGAATAATTATTTGTGCAGTATTATATGCACAAAAATTAAATTGTTTTTAATGGAGTTATTGAAAGCAACATATTCCAATTCTCTTGCAAATGGTAGCTAGTTATCCTTGCCAGCTTTCTTCAATTGAGTGCCTTCTCAGTGTAGACAGGGTTGTCCAACCTTGGCATTTTAACACCTGTGGACTTCAATTCCCAGAATTCCCCACCCAGTATAACTATTTTGGGATTTCTGGGAATTGAAGTTTACAAATCTTAAACTGTTCATTGTGGGAGTTGAAGTCCAGAAGTCTTAAACTGTTCATTAGCCACCAATCAGATCCTGATCGGCATGCTCAGAAGAAAGATATTCAGAGTTAAGTGCAGGTAGTCCTCAAATTATGACCACAACTGAGCCCAAAATTTCTTTTGTTAAGAAAGACAGTTGTTAAATGAGTTTTGCCCCATTTTATGGCTTTCCTTGCCACAATTGTTAAGTGAATCACTGCAGTTGTTAAGTGAGCAACACAGTTGTTAAATGAATCTGACTTTGCTTGTCAGAAGGTTGCAAAAGGTGATTGCATGACCCGGAGACACTGCAACCGTCATAAACACATTCCAGTTGCCAAACATCTGAATTTTGATCACGTGACCATGGGAATGCTGCAATGGTCATAAGTGTGAATAAAGGTCATCACTTTTTTCCGTGCCCTTGCAACTTCCAACAGTCACTAAAAGAATGGTTGTAAATCAAGGACTACCTGTAATTTGTTTTGTGCCCCAGAACTGACTAGAAGTCCCAGCCTTTCTATTCATGTTTCCTTCTCTTGAATTGACAATAGTAGTAGCTCCAATGACAATCCCAAAGTAATCCCTTTATTGTGAGTAAACGTCCCCTGGTACATAAACAAATTTGATTTAGCAGTTCATGAGTAAGTGTTCCCAATCTGTGAGTCTCAACAGGAAAAAAAACAAAAACCAGAGGGAAAGGAAGATTGTCTTCAACATTGATTGTTTTAGTGACAAAACTGCTCGACAAACGACGAAACTCATTTCATAGTGATCTTTTCTAGACCTTAAAGAGAAGTATGGTAGGTCTTCAAGTCTTCTTCTCATGGGAATATATTAACGTTGTGTCAGCGTCCTTTGATTCTAAAGTTGGACAGCCCAGAGTAAAGCAATGTTTAGCTGTCATTTAATATTATCAGTTACATCTACTGTATTCCCAAGCAACCCCCCCCCAAAAGGGGGAGGGGAGGGGAGTGGAGAAGGGGGAGAAACCAACCCGCATGAGCAGTATGTTTCTTAGTGCTGCAGGGTGGTAGCATGCCTCATGTCTGGTAACAGAAAAGGATAACCATCTTTGTGCAAACTTGACATCTATAAATTGATTACATAAGTGAGCAATGGTGGCCCTTTCATGTAGATTCCTTTTGTTTCAGCCTTACAGTAAAATTACCAGCAGCAGTTTACCATTAAAGGGGGAATAATAATAACTGGATATGCTTTCATCTGTACATACAATTACAACGCACGGCATGCTTTAATAGGATTGTGAAAAATCTGTGTTTGACCCATACAAAAAAAGTAAACATTCTTGTTCTGGATACTACATCATTATCACAACAAAGAGAAACTCCTGAAATCTGAGGATTTAAACATCTGGAGAATGTTAATCACTTCAAAATGACGGATGTTTTTCATTTTAGGTTTTGACAGACACACTCCTTTCATAGATAGATGATTATTTACATAAATTACATCATCAATGTGAAAAAAAATCAGGAAACTTCAAAGGGTAAGAAGCTTAATTAAAAAGAGACTTTTATTCCTCCGACCCACCCTCATTTTCCCCAATGCTATCCTTTCAATAGGATAGCAGAAAAAATACCTTTTTCTACTCCTCTTGCAAATCTTTCTAATCCCTTCATGGTTTTACAAATATGAAGCAGTTGCTCTTGAAAGTTCATCCACAAAGAAATACTGAGGATCTCAAGTGCAGTGGAGTGTTTTCTTTTCTTTATTTTTATACCTACAGAATTTCATCTCAAGAAATCGTCTCATAATTTACAAAAAAATAAATAAATCCTGCACTCTATAGCGCTTCCATCTTAATCTTACTTTTTGCAGTTTCTGTTTTCCTGAAGCAAACAGATATGGCTTCCCAAAACAAAATAAAATGAACAGAAGCCACTTCTTAAAAACTGCCTCAGACAGAAGTTGCTAGAAAGTATATGGAAAATGGCAGTAATAGCCCTTTGCTTGCCAGTTCACAAGCCTGGAAACATAATTGTGCATGCCATAAATTGTGCGTGTACTTCATAAAGTCTACATTTGTATCATGGCACTTTTAAACACCCCTCTCCATAATGGGAAGCAAGCAGTGTTTCAGCTTCAAGCATCCTCGGTATTTCCAAAAATGTTTGGGACCCCACATATCTGGTTTCTGATTTATTAATTTTTATCCCACCTCTATTACTATTCTTATTCTTATTGTATCTTTTGTTCATTAAACATGAAACTCAGTTAACTGAACATTTAAAAATGTATCACAAATAGTACTCACTGGCACTGATGGTTGATACGGGTTGCTGCCAGCATCCTAGGTATCAACCAAGTATCTTCTTAAAATGTGCGATGTTCCGAGTAGTGCATTTTTTTGTAGTTCCACTGGTGTTATTGCAGAAAAGTGCAATTTCTTGATGTATTCTTATTCTTATTCATAACAACAACAACTCAAGGTAGCAAACATACCTAAAACCTCTTTCTTCTGTTTTCCCCACAATATCAGTTCTGTTAAGTTCATTGAGCAGAGAGTGAATAACTTGCCTAAAGTCACCCAGCTTATTTTCATGCCTAAGGCAGTACTAGAACATTGTCTCCTGGTTTCTAGCCTGGTACCTTAACCATTATATTTTTATTCTTAGAAAATAAATAAACAAACAACAATAGTAAGAAAAAATTAGTGGGCATGCTCATATTGATAATGTTCCCTCCCTGCTATCAATTTTTCCTAAATAATGGAATTCTTTTAGAATTCTATTATTAAAGAATTCCATTATTTAGGAAAAATTGTTTTAAAATCCATTTTTATCTTATTCTCTCAAGCCATGAACTCAAGAAACAAAGCTTGACTATTGGACAGTGGAGACACTTCCAAACAAATGATTACCCATTTGACCAGAAAAGGAAAAAACCACATACACACGCACACACACAAAGGTAATTGAGACACTTGGAAGACTACACAGGGTGATGGGTCACAACCACACCACTGCATCTTCTGCTTAAAGTATGATTTGTAATAGGGTATGCATCAGGGGTGGGTTCTACTTACCTCTCCTACCGGTTCTAAAGGTGCACGCGCTTCACGCCTGGTCAGGGTGCACGGAGAGCACGTCCGGCGCGCGCTTCACATGCGTGCGTGCCAGATGGGCGCTCCTGCGCATGCGCAGAAGCTTTTTTTGACAAAAAAGTCAAAAAAAGTTTCTTGCGCATGGACCAGTAAGTACGGGCACACAGGGGGGCGGCGGTCTGGGACACGTAGAACCAGTTCGGTGATGTCACAGCGTCACCGCTACCTATTCGCGCGAACCAGACCGAACCAGGGGCAACCCACCACTGGTATGCATGCACAGTCGTGGTAACCATATTGTGACAGAACAAATAAAGGTTCTCAGCATTCAAAATGTGTCCAATGCATCATAAAAATGGAGAAGAATAGCCTAAAGTCTCCTGCTATCCTCAGGCACAATCAAGGATGTTGTCCTGTCCCCTGCAAATTAAAATTCAACTGTCCATTCAATTAATTACTGATTAAAAAACTGATTGATTAAAAAACTGAGAAATGTTTACACATTTTTCCCAGGCTAACTCTACATTGTACTCCCGGACATTAAGACCCTGGATGGACATGGAATGTCCAGCTCACATTTGCAAAAGCGCGTGTAAATGTAACCTGACAGAATTTAAAAATAAATTGTGAAGTCAGAAGAAAAACAGCTTTTTCCCACAATGCTTCCTCCTCTCCGCAACCTTACTCCAGCAACCATTTGTCCAATAGTCAAGTTTTGTTTCTTGAATTCATGGCTAGAGAAAATAAGATGAAAATGGATTTAAAAGCATTTAGAAAAAATTGATAAGAGGAGGGAACATGATCAATATTTTCAGGTCCATCCGTTTTTTCTTACTATTTTTGCTTATTCAGTACACAAAGCACTAATTTTATGACAAAATGTTCAGTTCTGTTTCTAACACCTGCTTTTGCCACAGTCTTTAAAAATAGGATGTTATCTTTACATGCCAAAGTGTACATTTTTGCTGGTTCTTTTATCCCCCCCCCCATTATTTTATTTTATTTATTTTATTTTATTTTAAAATAATTTAAAATATAATTTTATATGCCGCCCTTCTCCCGAGGGACTCAGGGTGGCTCACAATAAAAGACATAAAATATATAAAAACATAAAGACAAAAACAGACAGCAAAGACAATACAAAATTAAAATGGGGCCGATAAAAATTAAGAATTAATAATTAAATTTAAAAATTCTAAAAAACTAAAAAGAGTTATAAGGTCAACCGTAGCCAGTTTATATAACCTTTATGCTAACATAAACCTAAATCTTAAATCTTCTTCATGCACTACTTGGAACACCTTCATTTCATTCACACATGTAGCTGGGCCAAACCATGTGACCTGTGAACAAATCTGAAGGTAAGCATCACCAGGTAATAGAAGAATAAAATTGTATTGCTGGAACTCCATTACTTTCCATCTGTTTTGCTGAGAGAAGCCCATATTTTTTATTGAATATTGCTCATATTGTATCAGTGGGCCAGAGAAGATAGGGCAAAGCCAATGCTAACTGAAAATATTTCTCATATTTTCAAGAAATTCTACAGCAGGATTAAGGGAACTATGGCTTTCCAGATACTATAGAATTATAATATCTCAGAATCCTAGCTAGCTAGTACAATGGTGAGGAATTCTGGGAATTGTAGTCTGCAACATTTAGTGTATTTCTTTGGAAACTGGGCAAGTCTGAAATGGAATGAAATGTGAAGTGTTTAAAGGGAAAACTGATTTTGTCATTTTTCTTGGAATTGTTCTGATTTGGCACAGATATTATTCCAACTCCTTAGTTTCTGACTCAATTTCCCTTTCGAAAGAATTTTAGAAGATTTAAAATTGTGATCTATCCACTTGTTTGTTACATACCATGTTTCCCCAAAAATAAGACCCTGTCTTATATTTTTTGAACCCAGAAATAAGCACTTGGCCTTATTGCCATGCACTCAAAAGCCCGATTGGGCTTATTATCAGGGGATGTCTTATTTTGGGAAAAACAGGGTACCAAAATAAATATTCTTAGCAAAAATATCATCGCTTCAGTCTTTCTTTTTCACTCTGCATTTGAGTCAGTTATGAGTCACTTGTTCTGTATATTCTTCCTAAATAAATCCCTGCAGTTTTCCTAGCAAGGTTTTTCAAAAATGGCTTTCCATTCTCTGTTTCTCTTGCTGGCTAAGAACAAGTAACTGGTATAAGGTCCCTTAGGTAGCGGTGGAACTAGAATTCACGATCACCTGGTTTCTAGCCTGGTGCCTTAAGTACTACACTAAATTGGCTCACATCACTTTCTAAATTCCTCTAAAACATTCATGAAAATATAAAGCAGGAAAGATTGCTCCCAAATATAAAATATTAATATTGCAGTTCTTAGTCCTCCAAGCCAGAAGGAGAATTGACACCCTTAGTTACTTATTTTAAATAGTTTATTTATTTACTTATGTATTTATTTATTTATATATTGGTTCTTATGAAACCAATTCCAAGTGTCTTTTACAACAGTAAAAAAACAAAAAGAGTAAAATCAAAAATCAGATGCCTTAACCAACAATCTCCAATATATCCAGCAATATATGTCTTACATTTCAAACACAGCTCCTAGTTTTAAATCTAAGGCAGGGGAATAAAAATTAGTCACAATTATTCACATTGTTTCAATTGAACAGTTGTTTCAATATTTGGATCACTTAACCTGGATCCAAATCCAATAAAATTATTTTGCATTAGTTGAGTGATCTGAGGATATTTCTTAACGGAAGTGGAATACCACACACACACACACACACACACACACACACACACACACTTACTTTATTAGCACTAAGTAAAAGAGCAAAGCAAACAGTATAGATATCGACGTTTCATTCTCGTAGTCAACCGATGACAAAATCCTACCGTAATTTCACAGATCCAAATCACAAAGCTTTAGTAACCATGTTTAAATGGTTAAAATGGTTTAAATGTTTTTTAAAAAATTTTAAAAACATCATTTTGTGGAGTTTTCTATGAATTTGGAAGGATCTAAATTCTGCAGCACTCCTGTGCTTGATTAGATTCAGGATCTGTCTAAATAAGAAAACATTCAGGCCCTAGGATATTCAATTGGCACACTTTAAGTACCTTGTTCCTTACACATTTGGCTGTATTTTAATCTACTCACTAAGGAAGGTTGTGTTTGTGCCTTGTGACTGACGGCGTGCTGCCAAATACAAGCTGATAGACCTGGTGCAATTTAGCTGATCCCATACAATTTCCTCCTACACTCTGAATTGATCTGCAGGGTGACCTTAGACAATTTGTCTTCTTTCTGAGAGAAATGTCACCCAAAAGGAAGCTATTAAGTCAAGAAGGTAATTCAGCAAGAACAGTCCACTGTATAAACAGAACTTGACCTCGGGTAATTCATTTCTGGTCCTTTACAAAGAGACTTAAGAGATAGGACTGCTAAATGTCAGGTTCTCAATCTGTCAATTAAAAAAAAAATGGGAGACACCAGCCTCTTAATATGTTATTATGGAGTGGCTGAATGAAATGTGCTAGGAATTAACAAGCTAAAAAGCAGCCATTAAGAAGAATAGAGGAGCTCGAAACTTATTCAAGCTCCGAGATACATTTTGCACTCCAGACCGGTGGTTTATTGTACAAATATTCTTCAATGGTCGGATTCAAATTAAGACTGACATCCTAAGCATGTTGAAAATAATGGGAATCATGTTCGAAAGAATGTCCGTTCAAGAATTCAGAAAAAAGAAAACACATTGCGAAAATATCAAGAGGAGGATCTGTTGTAGATAACATACAGTCACAAAATCAATTCATATTGTGTATTTGTGTTGCCTTCCCCCCCTCCCCGCCACACACACACACACACACACACACACACACACATTTTTGGATGTTACAGGGATTTAAGGCACTTTTAAGAATTTCAGATGCTCAAGGCACATACAGTATTTTAACATTTAGCAAGGCTGAAAACTTTTCTTTTTATTTTCCATGGCCTTGCCCATTTTTGAAGAAGGGCCCTCAAGTGGAAAAAAGTATGCAGCCTAGCTAAAGGAAGCCCAACTTCCACAGGCATCTGCAGATAACAAATACTGAGATTTCAAGAACTCAGTTTCCAAGATTGTTGCCTCTATTTTTCTAAAGCAGCTGTAACATCGGAGAATATGCATTCTAGCAAATCACTGCTATCCCTAAGAAACCCACTGCTTTTATTTGCAACTAATGCTGAACCACAGTCCACTTTTGTGCTCAAACCTTGTTTTCACCTGAACATCTCTTCTTCTCTATTGCACAGGAAAGATAAAAAGCTTTTCAGTTTACTTTCAAGAGGTCATATTTTCAAACTATGCCAAAAGTGGTTAATGATAACTTCTGTGTGTTTATTAGAGGGTGTTAATTTCTGGCTGGCTAGTTTTATGATGTTGAGTTATCCAATCCTCAGGTGTTCAAATGAGGCTTCTCTTTCCAAACCCTACTTATCCAACCAGAAGTCTTCCTTCAGTCATTTGCACCAGCAGTGATCATATTAGTAGGTATTGAAATTGGATGCTAGATCTAGTGGGTGCTTAAGATCTAACTGCAGCTCAGTGGGAATCTGGACAAATCACATTTTTGTTTGTGTGCTTTGGGATTTGTGTGCCTTCTCTAAAGCATGTTCATGGAAGGGAAAGAACCAGGCAAGAGTCACTTTGAAGAGCTACTATGAAGTTGAAGTGGCATCCTGGTGCGCCAGTTGCGCCCTTTCCTAGACCGGGACGCTCTTTGCACTCTTTGCACCCTTTGCACTCACGCCCTTGTTACCTCCCAGTTAGACTACTGCAATGCCCTCAACATGGGGCTGCCCTTGAGGTACACCCGGAGGCTCCAGTTGGTCCAGAATGCGGCCGCACGGGTTGTTATGGGAGCTCCCTGTTACTCCCGTGTGACACCTCTCCTGTGCGAGCTGCACTGGCTACCGGTGGTCCTTCGGATCCGCTTCAGGGTGCTGGTACTTACCTATAAAGCCCTAAATGGCTTAGGCCCAGGGTACTTGCAGGACCACCTTCTGCCAGCAACTTCCTCCCACCATCCCGTGCGTTCCCACATGGCTGCCCTCCTCAGGGTGCCATTGGCCAGACAATGTCAGCTGGCAGCCCCCAGGGGGAGGGCATTCTTAGTGGGTGCATCAACCCTCTGGAATGGGTTGCCCACTGAGCTTTGGACAGTTCCCGATCTCCGTTCCTTCCACCACGACCTAAAGACATGGCTATTCCATCAAATTGGCTGATCCGATGTAGGGGATTTTAATGATTTTAACTGTTTTTTAATATTTTTAATTTTGATATCTTAATTAATTTTTAATTCGCTGTTTCATAATGTGGTATTGTATTTTGTCTTCTGTTAGCCGCCCTGAGCCCTTTGGGAGAAGGGCGGCATATAAATCCCACAAATAAATAAATAAATAAATAAATCCAAGTCTTGCATGACAATTCTGAGGTGGGCCTTTTGTCCTATATTATCAGAGGAGATAAGGAGAATGGAGCAGAGATCTGGCTATTAAGCTTGGTTTGTAAGACAAAATCCTATCTCTTCCATCTCTTCACCTATTACCGACTTGACTTTTACAACTGTCTTTTACATCATGTTTAGGATATGGGTATTCATATTTTCCAGAGGTATCCCCCACTTCATGGCATAACAATGTGATTATCTTCCAATGGGCTACCTTTGACTTATGGAAGTCTTTGCCTCATAAAGATCTTTGACAGACATCTGTACTGTGGTTCTGACAGATATACAAAAAGTAATCATTTATTAAAGACATTACTTACAAAAAATTATAATTACTTTTGAATGAGAAAGATTAGCCCAAGGTTAGTGGTATTAGTGGTATTAGTGGTATTGTTGTTGTTAGAATATAGAATAGAATAGAATAGAATTCTTTATTGGCCAAGTATGATTGGACACACAAGGAATTTGTCTTTGGTGCATATG
>JANHFM010003206.1:37196-48952 GCA_032468115.1 Grayia smithii
AAAGGCCTCAGTTTTCTCCCACTCCCATCCGACCCCGCCTTTGCACGGTTCGTTTTGGCCACGGCACAGTTGTGCTTTCCCACGTGGCGCCATCTAGTCAAAAAGAAGCGGCTTTGCTCGCGGCCGCCGCCCGCTGACTCGGCTCGCTCTCCGCCGCCACCGCCGCCTTCAGCACAGCCTGGCGGAGCCTGGTCAACTTCAGCCCGCTCCACGCCTCTCTTGCAGCACAGGCGGAAAAAAAGAGCGAAAGGCGCCGGCACAGCAGCGCAAAGCTTCCACCGGCGATGAAGCTTCAACTCAAATAGCCTCTCGGCCTCGCAGCTCCGTAACCTTTTCGCCTCCCCCGGGCTCTTTAACGGCTCATTAGCCAATAAGAATGGCTAATCGCCTCCCGCAGTCCTCCGCTCCCCGCCCTACGGGGGGAGTCCCGGCTCACCATTGGCTGCTTTTGATCAACAAAAGGGGGGCTAATTACCATGCGGCGGGCTGTTCTTATAGGCTCCGAAGGGTGCCAGTCAGGCGCGCCTGTTCTCCGCCCTCCTCAGCTTCAGCCTGGCCGGCAAAGCCGCCTTGGTGCGGTCGCCACTCGTCGGCTCGGAGCTGGGCTGCGAAGGTTGCGAGGCGATGCTGAGCTGCTGACCCGTGCCGGCCGGGCCCTTACGCATCATGCTCCCGGGGTTACCGCCCGCGGGCTGCTGCCTATGGGCCAGCTGCGCCTGATCGGCGGCCGTCTCCCCGATGCCCCCGGCCCCCCTGCCTCGTCGCCGCTGCTCCCGCCGGGGCGAAGGAGGTGGTTGCTGCTTCTCCTCTTCATCATGCTCGCCTTGTGGCTTTGCATGGTCTACTCTTGCGTCACCGGATCGTGCGCTTCAGCCGCCCCGGGGCTGATGCTGCTGGGCTCTTCGCCGTCTGCTCGGAAAGCGCCCGGTCCGGAACTCAATCAGCTGCTCATCCCAGCCCGGACGGCCAAGATCCAGCCGAGAGCCGATCCGGAGAACGACGAAGACGAAGACGACGAAGAGTTGGGTGGCGGAGGCAGCAGCAATAACAACGGAGTGGCTCCGGATTCCCCCAGCTTCATTTCCAGTTTCCTGAATGGCTCTGGGACGAAGCGGCTGCCCCAGGCGGTGATAATCGGCGTGAAGAAGGGTGGGACTCGGGCGTTGCTTGAGTTCCTGCGGGTCCACCCGGACGTGCGAGCGGTGGGCGCCGAGCCTCACTTTTTTGATCGGAACTACGAGCGAGGACTCACCTGGTACAGGTATGCCGGACTTGGGGAGATAGGGCGTCCCTTCTGGCTTTCATTCAAATTAGCCACCGTCGGTGGGGAGTGAACCCTATCTAAAGGCGGGGATCTCTTGCCGTTTTCGGCCTGATGGTCTCCCCGTACGTAGAAATCGAGTTGGAGCTGCGGCATGGACCAAAGCGCGGCGTGGTGGGGTTGCACATCGATGAACTTTTCTGTTTGAATAGCAGAAGAAGAGCGGTCTCTTCTTTTTAACCTTGGAAAAGTCCGAGTTAAGAAAGCGTCTTCTCCTTTCCTTCCCCGCGCCCCTCCCGAATAATTGCTACTAGCTTAATCGCGAGAGTGCTTTAGTAGCCAAGGGCTACTCTTGCAAAAAAAGGACCTTCCCTTCGCCCGTTAATTGCTCGATCCACGCGCCTTCTTCTTAAATTAGCCCCTGAAGGCCCTTTGCCCCGCGGAGTCTCGAAGGAGGTCTCTGAACGCCGGCTCTTTTGCAGTCTACTCTCCCTACTTGAAGAGCGAGAGAGAGTGTGAATGAATGAAAGAAAGAAAGGAAGAAAGAATGAGAGAGAGAGAATGAATGAATGAAAGAAAGAAAGAATGGAAGACACAGAGAGAGAGAGAATGAAAGAAAAATGAAAGAGAGAGACAGATTGTTTTAAATGCATCTTAGATGGAGAAGAAAATATTCGAAGGAGATTGACATCGGTTGGTATAAGGAGGGAAAGAAATCAACTGCTTTCTGCTTTGAGAGCAGAAGTATTCTGATCTGCTCCAGAAAGAAAGAAAAACTCTTAACGGAATCCCGAAGTCGCCATTTGGGATCCGCTTCTTAAACCAAGCGTCGCCAAAAGAATTGCCCGCTTGAGGTGCTGGGTGGCAAATTAAGTCTCCCTCCTGTAACGCTCGATATGGGAACTCGCAGTGCTCCTGTGCCCACCCGCACTCCCCAGAATCGTTCCTTAAGACCCGTCGCGGGGTGGGGTGGGGCAGAAGCACCCACCCCCCACACTCCCCAAATTCTCTCCCTTTTGCACCTCACGGCACTGAAAGAGTGGCAGATCAAAGCGGCGGTCCTGCCGCTTTCTCAACCTCTGTAGTCCAGTTCAAACGGCAAGGAGCTTCCCGGCGTTCCTCTCTAGCGCCTTCTTGGGTCGACGCGGGCGCCAAAGAGGCAAACGCCTCCGGTGCGCGGTATAAACTCTGCTGGACGAAAGGAAGCACTGCAGCTCGGGTGCTCGGCTTCGGCTTCCGAGCTCTTAGCTTGGGAATGCAGCGGTCCTCCGTTATCCAGGCCTGAAGAAAGCTTGAAGGCACCTTCAAGCGCCCCCCAAATCAAAACTTCGAGGAAGTCCGCTCAAGGCTTTACCGACCGAGACGCTTTTTAAAATCGGGAACTGATCTGGGAAAACACAATTAAATCGGGAGTGAGGGAAATGTCACTGATCTACTTTGAAAGTGACTTAAAGACAACAGAATGGGAAATCGCTGCAACGGCCGAGATCGGGAGCAGTTTTCCAACCTAGAAATCTCTGCCTCCAGCTGGTCTGCTTCCTGGCCCCTTTAATCTTTGCTCCTTTGGTTCCTTCTCTTGCTGGGGACACGTTGCTCTGTGGTCCTTTCTCCTCGCCTTTTCGCCTCTTTTCAACTTCGTTTCTAAACCAAAGCCAAATTTACGAGAACAAAAGTTAGCATCCCAATGGGCACCTGAAGGGATATTTCTTCAGTTGTGTGATCCTGTCCTTCCTTTGAGGGGAAGGAGCTCAACTATTCCAAACCGAAAATGGAGAAGGGTGATTATAGAGGATAGGTGGTGAGAGAGAAGGAAGTAGAAAGTTGGAAGCACTAACTAAGTATTCTAGGGCAGTTTTGCTGAAAAGGTTAAGAAAAAACTTGCCTCTCATCTTCTGATGCAAATATGCTTTTGGGGTGAAAGTATGTGGAGCATAGTGGAGGTGAACTGCAGGGCATCAAAAACCATAGGCCTAAGACTATGCAGTATGTACAACAGGTTGCAGGAATATATACAAGTTAAAAGAAAGTAAATCACATTCTATAGAAGTGGCTGGATTTATACAGTAGCTGTGATTTAAATAAAGTCTAATGTTTCAATTAAAAGTGGTTTAATTTTGTATTTCTTGACTTGTCCTAAGATCTAATTTGTATTCCTCCTGATTTACACTTTCCCATCCTTTGCACTTATTTCAGTAAAAGTATGGAGAGAGAAAAAATCAATGGAGAATTTTCTACTCTGTTTCATATTATGTGAACGGATGTTTCATCAACCTTTGGTTTGTATGTTAAATATTTTTGGATTAAAACATCTCAAAGGAAATAGGAGCTTGGTTTAAAAAAAACCTAGGAGCACTCACTGCTTTTAAAAGTTATGACAAATGGCACTTTCTTTATGAGAGAGTTTGTTTTTCAATGTTTTATAGAGCCTGCTATCAAGAGAATTTAAGAAGGAATAAAACTAAATCCTAAAAAAAGAATTAAATTAAATTAAATTAAAAACCAAATCATTAAACATTCTCTTTGTTACTGAGGATTTGTGATGGATTTATGGCTTTCTTGACAAAATTGCTCAGATATTTGGGGTCCGTTTTTGCCCCCCTGATAGATTTGTTCTGCTGCCAACTTTCCTGGCTCGGCTGTTTTGTCATATAGTACTTGGTGATTATGTGAGCTTGTGTGAATGTCCTTAGTGGAGTCCTGGAGGCAGAGTTCCCAGATGGAAGAGACAAGTAAAGGAAGACAGTTTTTAAAAGATCCTCCTCAGCCTGCAACTCTGGGGAACAGAGCTGTCAGGAAGTCAAGGAACGTTAGCTATTACCGCAAGATGAACTAAGGAAAGTTTCCAAATAATTTAGAAGTTTGGGAATGTGGAGGAAAGAAACGTGCCTTTGCAGTTTTGCTTAGCACATTACCTAAGTCTTCTAACTATTGGGGTTAAAATGAAACCTGAGCATTGCTCCCATTCTAATAGGGCCTTGTAACCAGAAGCTTAGGTCTGAATAGATTGTGTTGCTCAGATTATGTCATGAGAGAAGTGTGGTATGCCCAACCTGTAGCTGGGAAATACCGCCCGGGTTTGTTTTGTATATGGCTCATGACTTGTTTTCAAATAGCAGGAAATTCATAGCAATGATTGAAGTCCAGTTTTAAAGGTTTTCTAGAAATGTGCATTGTTCATTTTTATGTAACTCTTAACATAGGCCATGTAATTGCAGCCAGATGTATGCTACATTTGAGAGGCGTAACGGTATTACTTAAAAAGCGGTGCCTTGTTGTGGACGCCTCTTCTTTGATTAAAAAAGAGATGTGAACTGGGTTGATTAGGGAGATCTGATAGCAGACTAATGATTGCAGAACTAGAAAAGATGGGGTTGTTATTCAATATGGTGGACAAATAAAGCAAAATGGAATTAGCTGAAAAAAGTCACTGGACTGGACTGGTACAATTTAACATTGGTGTTTGTAATACATGTGCATGCAGTATATCTCACTTCCTCTCCCCTGCTGTTATGTTACTCATTATGTATTTCTATTCTCAGTCCAAGAGAATAATGTTGCCATTTTCATATAACAAAAATTTTTATATATCAAAAATTTGATGTTCTCTTTTTTCCCCCAACTATTCTTCTTATTGCTACCTTGTTCAAAGAGAGCATTTGCATACTCCGAAAGCAGTAGCAATAAGAGGATTTGATATGCTTTAATTGTTATTAAATTATTGCGTGCTTGTAGAAAGTTGTCCTAAACATATATGTAATGTGCTGAAATCCATTGTAGATGTTTATTTAATTGACTAGCAATATAACAGTTTCCTACTAAAGGATGCTTTCTTCCCTTATGTTATGCTTCTCCAAACAAGGTCAGTCTGCCCTGTTTAAAGTGAAATAGTTTCTGGGTGTGTAAGTAGATCAGTTTCTTGAGCTAAGCACATGAAAACTATTAAAAAACTTACAAACAAACTGAGATAAGAAGGAAGTAAAAATAATAAAATAATAATGGGAAAATACAGAGGTTATAAACCGACAAAAAAGCGGCCTGACTAAAAACAAACTGCAGAATATTTCATTCCAGTATTTATCCACTTATCTGGCAATTTAGGGTTATGAGCAGCACAACTACATTCCTTTAGTTGTAATATAATTGGCTTTTTGAAGACTTAAATACACATGAAGTTGACTCCAGCTTGGAACTGTAGCACCAACAGAATCAACTGTGAACTGAAGCACTTCGGTTCAATTATTATGTACAATAATTATGAGTTCTTCAGTTCCAAGACATTTTTAATAAGTTAAACTTACAGTTATGCAGAGATTTCATTTAGAGTAGCCTTCAGTTGAGGTCAATAGAACTAACATCTGATTAGATATGTGGGTAAATGTGAAATTAGGCTATGATTTAGAAATGGAAGCCTTGAGATGAAATAGATGCAGAGTGATCCAAAAGGGATAATGTTAATTGTCAGATTAATGATTTCAGCTATAAAACACTTAATTTAAATGTTGAGATCAATTCTGTGTGTACTCTCATGTAAGGAGCAGAGCTGATGGCATTTAAAGGGCAATCAATAGTTTAATTTACTGGTGTCAATAATGCTTTCATAAAGTTTCCTTCCCCTTCAACAATCAAAGAATTTAAATAACTTTACCATGAAAACCCCATCCATGTCTATTTAAAAAAAATCTACCAGCATTGTGTGCGATTTCTAAGTGAGTGTGAAGGTTTGCATGCCATATTAAGGACCTGGATCATTTGATTGCACAGTTAGTAAAAGCTGTTTTCCTCTGCTCTGCCAATTCAGCTTCAGAGTTGGCTATATTTCATGGAATAGCAAGTTAATCATGGTAGAACCTTTGAAGTTATTAGTAATTATTGATTTATTTGGTGACTAAATGACGGGTGATTTTTACTAGAGTAAAAGCAAACACTTTGTCTTTTATGTCTTTTAATGAATTATGTTTAGCATTTAGGCATGATTGTTCAAATATAATATCAACACACATAACTATTGTTTATCTAGGAAAGGGAAATTGTGGTGGTTATCCTGTTTTCTATGAAATATCAGGACTTTTTTCAAATATGTGGTTCTGCACAGATTTTACACCAAAGCCAAGTTTGAGTTGTGTGATAATTTTCATTGCTTCTTTTGATGTGATCATCTTGGATTCAGTAAGAATTTTGCTCCAGGGAATGTTGCTTGAAACAAGCAGATGCTGAGAATGGCCATATGGGTGTTTCTAATTTTAATTTATATTACTGCTTTTTCTATCTTTCTTCAGCTTTTGAATTCTGAAACCATCCTGAAGAAAATACTGCTTCTGGGAAAAATTGAAACCAGAGAGGGGTGTGTCTGTTTGGCTTATTTAGGATTGCTAACAACGTTAACTGTTTCTAGATGTACCCTCTAAGTAAATACCTCTGTTTACATTACCTGGTGTTGTCTACTTATCTTGATTCTTTATTTGCTTCTATGGAGACATTAAAAAAAATAGTTTAGGAAAAAGACTTACATGTCCTATTCAAACGTGAATAGTTTTGGAATGACTTGCTGATCTAAATTTCAACACCAACTTAATCTTTGCTGAGAAAAATAAATGCTGTTAATTCTGCATAAATGAGAGTCTTCTATGTTATGAAGTAAGGAATTCAGAATGTGTTGCCAGCGTCTAGTTTCATCACTTTGCATTATAGCATTTTGGAAAGGGAAATCTAAAGAGTTGTCATGGTTTGTTAAGGCAGACAATGTTAAAGCATCTTGAGAGTTCTGCATTAAATTAGCTGCTTGAACTAGACTGTAAAATGGCTGATCAATCCTTCTGGGTAAGAAATGGGGTGTGGGGATGAGGGGGTAGGGACTAATTGCAGATAGGATCCCTAACTCCAATAAGTGGAATAAGTCAATATTTAAGGGCACTTTTTGCTTTGGGGCTGGCATAGCCTGCTCTAGACCCTTGAGTCATTAAAATAAAATGCTTCTTTCTAATTAATGTATCTAATCTATTATTCTAAGGCTAATTCAGCAAATATGCAGTTTTTCCTCCTGGAAGGAAAAATAGTTTTGTGAAACTAGTAATTATACAATTGCATGGTTCAGACTCCAAGGAAGAGCTATTAAAAGATCACAGGGCTGGAGGAAAAAAAGAAAGAAATACTAGTGAAATAAGTACAGTTCTGCAGTTTATATGGGCAGCATGCAAGACATCTGCATAATATGGTTTCAAAGCAACTTGCCTGAAATTCTTGCAGCCCAATCCCAAAAATTTTAAATTTGTATGACTGGTAAGTAAGTTCCATTGAGCAGAAATGGATAGGTCTAGGATTGCAGACATGTGGCGCAAAATGTTGGCATATTTACTCAGAGATAGGACCCACTATGGGAGTATGCCAAAATAAGCAGAGATAGGAAAATCTAGCCACCTAATTCAATAGTCTACTTGGTGCTTCCGTGCTTTAATTAAAACCAGCTCATGCCCGTTGGAGTCTGTAGTACTGTGCAACTTGAGTTTCAAAATTTATGTATAGCCATTTTGAATATTTGGCACTGAAAGACATTCTGGCTCTTTAGAAACTTTAAAACCTGCATGCCAACGTTACAAGAAATATTCTAACTCTGTCTAGCGGCATTTATATCAGCTGAAGTCTGGCGCTTGAAGAATTGTATGGAAAGAAGAATTTATAGACCTTGATGCATTAGTGTTTGACTAGATCTTCTGTTTGTAAAAGTCCTTAAACCACATAATGAACTCCTAAATAGGTGCACCTTACTTTATTTGTAAGCATAGTTTTTTTAAAAAAATCAACAAAATTTCAAGAGAAATGGAACAAAAAAAAATGTTTTCATTGATAAAATCTCCTTAGATTGTATATCCCAAACTTTTGGAATAAAGTTTTTTAAGTTACACTTCCTAAGTGAACAGAATAAACCAAAAGGCAGAAATGTTAGAAAAATATACATTTTGGGATTTTTATTTACTAGCAATAATTATTTAGTGATGTATACAGTAAGTTCCTGGTTTAAGAATGACCTGTAATTAAGAACAGAGCCTTTTGTAGCAAAATTTGAGTTCAATACACAATGGTTCAAGTTCATTACACAATACTACTTATATATTACAATATACAAATAGTATTATGCAATAATACTGTTCCAGCTTATATACAAAACTGATTTAAGAACAGACCTTGGGAATGGAACTCGACTATCTGTACTGCAAAAAAAAGGGTCTTTTATTGGATTGAACTTATTATTATTATTATTATTATTATTATTTCACAGTTTATATGCTGCCCTTCTCCTGAAGGACTCGGGGCGGCTTACAGAAGTTAAAACCGTGAAAACAATAAAAGTTTAAAAATAAATTAAAACAATTTAAAACACCCAATCCCCTATTGATTAAAAGTGAGATCACGTCAGCAGATCTGTTCAAACAGCCATGTCTTCAGGCCGTGACGGAAGGAGCGGAGTTCAGGGACGGTGCGAAGGTCGGTGGGTAACCCATTCCAGAGGGTCGATGCACCCACAGAGAACGCCCTCACCCTGGGCACCACCAACCGACATTGTCTGGCTGATGGCACCCTGAGGAGTGCAGCCCTATGTGAGCGCACTGGGCGGTTGGATGAAGGCAGAAGGTGGTCCTGCAAGTACCCTGGGCCGATGCCATGTAGGGCTTTATAGGGCAGCACCAGCACCTTGAAGCAAATCTGGAGGACCACCGGCAACCAATGCAGCTCGTGCAGGAGGGGTGTCACATGGGAGTATCAGGGTGTGATGCTAGCTACTGTTAGTTCTAAGAATCTTCCTGCATGCTAACCCTCAAGGACAGTGGAGGTTACCTTTTACCTCCCCAAAAAATCTGCTTTTATGGATTAGACTTACTTAGAGCAGAGTGGTGGCCTAGAGATGGAGCTCTCACCTCACAATCAGGAGGCTGTGAGTTTGATCCTAGGTAACAGCAGATATTTCTCTCTTTGGGCACAAAGAGAAAATATCTGCTGTGAACTCCATATAGGTGTCAGGAAGGGTATTTGGCCAGTAAACACTCAGCTCCAATCCGTCACCCTGGACTCCATCCCAATGCAAGGAGTTAAAGGATCATTAAAAGAGAAAAAAAACATGCATTAGACCTACTCATAATCAAAGGCTTTAATGAAATGCATTAAATTCTGTGAAGGCAAATGCTAATAAAGCATGCCAAGTTTTGTTATTTAATCTTGTCTCTTGATTTCCAAGTATGTCTGTGTGCCTGTGTATGAATAGAATGTGAGAGAAGCAATAAATCCCAGATTGATTAAATAATAATAACCATAATCACATTTTAAGCTAACAGGTATTGTAATTTATGTTCCTCTATTTGCGATAAGATTCCAGGTTTTAATGGCTACTCCACACTCTTATAGTCCCATGTGCAAATACTTCACTTTGTGGTTAAAACAGTGAGTTACTCTACTGAGGAAATGAGCTGTACAACCCATACCACTTAGCCTGTGATAGTCGCTTTAAAATCAATTGAACTGCAGTGGAATGAACCTATGATGAACTAAAATTAAATTAAAATGTCCTTTGATAGAAGTATTATTAACATCCACAGTATTTAGTTTTTTTGCTTTTTGCTTTTTGTAAATAACTCTGTCATGCAATTGGCTCACTGGCTGTTCACTTGAAGTCTTTAAGACAATCCAGAGATGCATCAATTTCTTTCCAATCTCAAGAGGGTTAACTTTGCATTTGATGGAATTGTACAACAGCTGGCTGGGGAGTTCTGGGAGTTGAAGTCCACACATCTGAAGAGTTGTTAAGGTTGAGAAACTCTGATCTAATTAGTGGTGTGTTGCTAAATGTTTAAGAAATGTCTTTGGAAATACTGAATAAGAAACCAGATTTGATCCTCCAAACGCTTACTTACGGTACATCTACATAATTGTAAGCTACATAAGCTAGGAGCTGTGGTGGCACAGTGGTTAAATGCAGTATTGCAGACTAACTCACTGCTCACTGCCAGCAATTTGATTCTGACCAGTTCAAGATTAACTCAACCTTCCATCCTTCCAAGGTCCAGATTGTTGGGGGCAGTACGCTGACTCTATAAACTGCTTAGAGAGGGCTGTAAAGCACTATGAAGTTGTACATAAGTCAAAGTGCTATTGCTATTGCTATTGTCCCACCATATTGTTTTTAGTGGAAAGTGGGTTAAAACAAAAGATTTATCATAAACTCTGCTTACGAAGATGATTGAAT
This sequence comes from Grayia smithii, assembly GCA_032468115.1. Lineage (NCBI taxonomy): Eukaryota > Metazoa > Chordata > Lepidosauria > Squamata > Grayiidae > Grayia > Grayia smithii. Next base: position 47,690 of record JANHFM010003206.1, read on the forward strand.
TGAGATGATGCAGCATATCTATTCTTTTACTATTATAGAGTCACATTGGCAAACTAGAGTGGAGAGTATTTCCTTATTGAGCAATTGGAGAGAATGGTGGTAAGTTATGATTAGCTCATCTTGAGTTCTTACAACTGCTGTATTGGGGCAATTTTGAGGCTGGTTCTGAGGGTTTGGAAAGTGTTTAAAGAAGAACTCTGGTGATTCTGAGATAAAGAAAAAAAGGAAGAGAAGGCAGCAAGGAGAGAATAGTCTAGGAAGCTGCATCTGACCCTCCTCATGCTGATCTATGACTATAATAATGATTTGATTGAGCCAAGGAAGGAAAGGATGTACACAAATACATTACATGTCTTAATATGTTTTGTATATTTTATTACATTTACCTGAAAAAACAGCACTGATTATAAATGTTACAATAAACGTCTTAACTGCATTTATATAGAAATTACATTACAGGGCAAAATGAAGTTCATTGCTCCCATAGCTTTAACATGTTTCTTACCAATGTCCTTGAGTATATTAAACTGAAAAATCAATAAAACGTATTTATAAATAGAGCTATTTAAAGCTACAAATTATTATAATGGTGCTGATCATCCAGATTGTTTTAGCTTCTTATAAACATGGGTCCAGTTAAAAGTATTGCTGAAAAGACGACAAAGTATTATTTAACAGCTCTATGACAAGCATAGATATGCAAACTTTTGGTATTCCCAAAGAACTGTAAGACAGTCTTCACTGATTCACTGTCTTTATTAATCTGATGTGCAGAGCAAAATAATTTAAGCCTAGAAATAAGCTACACACTACATATCTGTATGTACTGATACTGATATCGGTGTGTGTTTAATAACTTTTAATATTGCTAAGTAAACCTGACCATAACACTTTCATAGGAATAAATGAGATAGATTTGCTTTCTTTTTCCTGATCTATAGAATCCACAAAGTAAATTCAATACTTTAAGCAAACTGTCTCTTTAGTTGCTCCCATTAATGAAGGAAGAGTTTCATTTAACATCTCTAAAAGCTGATCAATTTATCTTAGAGTAATAAGATAGACGATATATTTTAGGATTTACACTTTCTGCAAAATTTCAATAATTTAGGTTGATCGATATCTTATAGTGGTAAAATAGACAATATATTTCAGAATTTATAATTTCTGAAAATCTTCAGAACTTCACTATTGAGTATAAATCAGCAAAGGTCTGTTTTTCTTTGCAAAAATCAGAAAATTCAATTTGTAGGCAGTTGCAAT
>JANHFM010003206.1:56152-69041 GCA_032468115.1 Grayia smithii
GCCACATGACCATGGAGATGTCTTCGGACAGTGCTGGCTCTTCGGCTTTGAAACGGAGATGAGCACCGCCCCCTAGACTCAGGAATGACTAGTACATATGTGCGAGGGGAACCTTTAGCTTTCTTTACCTTATACTTTACTTCTAAGTACACTGATGGTGTAAAGCTACTTGCTGCATATTTCATGAAACGGTCACATTTATGATAAAGAACCCCAGATGAAAAGTGAACATTGGAGAAATACCAACTACTTTTTTAAAATGAGATTATGTGTTTGTCAGTAGATAATGACTTATTTTGTATTGAGGTTGTTAAATCAAGAATTTTTATTTATTTGGTGTCTTCAAGTCAATGTTGACTTCTGGCACAACTATCTGGACAATTCTCTGAAGTTTTCTTGGCAAGATTTCAGCAGTGGTTTGCCATTGCTTGCTTCCTAAGACTGAGAGATGAGGCTGACCCAGGGTCATCCAGCTGGCTTCATGCCTAAGGCAGAAGTTGAACTCATGGTTTCCTGGTTTCTAACCTGTTGCCTGAACCATTACACCAATTTAGCAATCCCAATGGATAAAAAATCCCCAATGTTGTAGCAAATGGTTTGCACAATGGCAGAGGAGTTATATGTGTTTGGACATACACACATAAAAGAAAGGACAGCTACAAACAATAGCCAGATAATAATAGCAGCACTATCTGACTGATCCTGGTTAATCTCAGAAGCTAAACAGGGCTGAGATAGTTAATGTTTGGATGAGAGATGACCAGGAAATCCCAGGGTTGTAGGCTAGAATTAAGATATTGAAAAATCAACTTGGAGGAAGACTGTGAGACTTCATGTCTTTATTGCTGCCAAAACTATGTGAATATAGCCATAAAGATATCAGAAGTTAGGTTTGATGCAAAAGAAATTAGCTATGCCTTTCATTCTATAAAAATTAGATAAAATATTTGGACAGGGTATACGCACATTTACTTAGATTCGACTCCAATTGGATTTGACTCCAATTACTGGGAGGTAATTTCAGACTATTAATTTATTTTAAGATTTCATGATTTAAAGTATTGAAAATAATTTCTCTGAGCATTTCATTGCCCAAAGTTCAAGCATTTTGGGATTTTGTATGTGTGTGTTTGCGCATGCATGCACGCCTCCAGAAAAACTAAGAACAAAAACTATAAAAAGAGTAAAAAGATGGAAAAAAGGAACTAACAAAAATAGATGATCTTCCATTCAAAGATTCCACTGTATAATTCCAACATAATGAAGTTGACAGCCAATTCTTTTTATCTAAATCTTTCTTCAGGTAGCCAGTAAACATGAGTTTACAGTAAAAATTATGCGATGAATTCAACTCAAGATCACACACACACACACACACACACACACACACACACACACACTGTTCTTTTAGAGTTAGACCCTTAGTCACTGAAACTCTTAATTCCAACTTTTTATTCCACAGTTATTCCAAATGCTGTAACCTAAACTAGAGAGTTTTAAAAAAATATCCCAAAGAAAGCAGTAGTACAGTAGAATATTTTCATAACATTGCCAAGAAAACTGGGTATTAAAGTAATTTTGCTGCTGCCATACGAGTTGACACCTCAGTGTTTGATTCTAAGAATCAAGGTGTCTTGAGCAACTTTTTCTGAGAGAGGTTGAACTTCTGCTGGTGTAGTCCAGTAAGCAAGATCCAATTGTTTCTTTGGAAAGGGATTAGCCATATAGCCAATTTAAATAGAAGGGAAAGCAACATTCAGAGCTGTAGTTAATTGGAATGAATGTCTACAATCTGAATATATACATATATAAGCAGCTGTACTGAGTAATTGCAAAAGGGCAAAGCATGTTTATTTCTGATTGTAATGCTAAAAAAAATATTATTCATGAAGTCAGCTGTTATGCCCTGGTGGCCTCCAGCTGTGTTTGCACTAGAACTTTTATCATTCCCAGCTAGTCATTGCCCATTATAGGTTGGGAGTTGGCATCACAGCATTGTATATTTAAAGGATAGCAAGCTGGGGAAAGATGTGGACTTGTTTACCTAATGCTGGGATTTTACTCCAGGTCTTGTTACCTGAAAGAAATATATCTCAGTCTTTCTGCAGAAGCCTTGATATCAAAGGCCACAGGAGTTGTCTGAATTTACAGGATTACTGAGATAAAGGCTTCCGCCAATAGTGTTCTTGTAACAGCATGAACGATTGAAAGTGAGTCTTCCTTCTTTTGTAGCATTTAAGACCATCACCGGCTAGGGATGTGGTAAATATCTACTCCGTCCATCTTTGAAAAACCTGCTTCCCTTAATTCTATGTGTCCCCCCAGTAATGCAAAGTTAAAAGAAAGATGGATGTGTGTGTGTGTGTGTGCGCGCGCGCACCCACACACACGCCCATGTGCGTGAGAGAGAAGTGTGTGAGAAGAGGAACCTCATCTTTTTCTGCAGAAAAGAAAACAATTTTTTCATGACTGTCTCTCAAGGTCCTTTCAGCAACTACTTATTGATTTGGGTCCGGGATGAGTTGTGCCTCAGTGTCTTTCAGATGAGTTTATGATTCAAGAGATTTGGAAAGTTGTTAGATCTGATTTAGAAGTTCCATGTCCCTCTGTTCTGTTGCCCTCACCTAGTCTTGAGAAGGTTAGGTTATGAAATGCTTGGTGCTGCCTTCTCATCGCTCCATGATGAGGTCTTAAAATAATTACTCGATAAGGATATGGTACGGGGTTGGCTGCTGGGGGTTTGCAGGGGTTCGGGAGAACCTCTAGCTAAGATTCTGTGCAGTTCAGAGAACCCCCAAATTTCACTCCTGTCTGGCCCCATCACCCCACCCCTCCTAGGAGTCCCCATGTGGCCCATTTTGGATGCAGGTAAGTGCAGGGTGTGTGCGGAGGCTTGGGGAGGATGAAAAACTTGCCTACCGGAAGTTTGGGAAGGCCAGAAATGGGGCCGTTTCCAGCCTTCAGAGGGCCTCTGGAGCCTGGGGTGGCTGTTTTCTCCCTCCTAGAAGCTTGAGGAAAGCCTCCGGAGCCCAGGGAAGGCAAAAACACCCACCTGGCCATGGTGCAGGAGGCCGACAAGGCTACGCCCACCATGGCCACGCCCACCCAACAACCAGGCAGAAAACCCCTTGCTAAAATTTTTGAAGCCCACCCCATTGTGGTGGAAGAGGACATAGATTTTCACAATGTTCCCATACACCTCAGCCAGCAGAATCAGAGGCTGACTATTAGGGGGCTAGTGGAACAAAACATCTGAGGGCCTCTGTGTTAGATATTGAGACAAGAGCTTTCCACCAAGGTCCTCCGTTTGAGCGGGAGAATGAATGCTGAATGCTGATTGGTTAATGTGTCTGACAGCTCTCTATATAAGAGAGCTCTGTCAGAGAGTGCTTTTGCTGGTTGCAGATATTCGTCTAATAAAGAACTGTTGTTGAAATCAGTCTCCGAGCCTTCCTTTCACCCTATCCAACAATCTGATTACTTATAAAGTGTGAAGTTAAATGCAGACCATGAAACTGACTATATTCCATCCATAAAGAAACAACAATAACAGTGAGGGTGCTCTCAGTTGGGGGCAAGGGGTAAATGTTGGGGTGAGCAGGCGTATTTCCACAGTTCATCAATGAAGAGTTTAGTTTATCTAGTGAAACTGTGGGCTAGTAATTGTTAGATTTGTCACCATGCTCTGTTTTCTGGTTCCAAGGATACTTTCTTTTATTCTCCTAGGAAGAAAGCATAAAAGTGGTGCTTTTGGGATAGAGACCAAATTGATCTTTAAGTTTTAAATTTTAAGAAAGATGACATTTCAGCATGCAAATCAATAGAGGACAAGACCTTTGAGTGCTAAATTTAGGCTATGAAGAAATATGTGGGGAAACTGAAGCAGTAGGGCACAGGGTTGAAAGATTTTAATCCGGTAGTCTGGCATTTCTAGGACCCATTTTCAAAACCTGTTAAACTTGGCACATTAGTCGCATGAAACAAGGAATAACAGCCTTATTCCTACATTGTGTTATTAGGGTGGTGAGAATATCTGGATGCCCAGTTTCACCCTTGAAAAGCTGCATTTTGCCATGATTTACAATAGACAGCAATAACTTCCAACTGGGCCTGAGAATAAGTCACTTTGGATCAACCAGAGAAACTTCGGTTTCAAGATTTCAGGTCAATTAGCCACAATACAACCACTAGTTGTAGTTCAGTAAGGGTGGATTCTTTGTTCAGAGGATTTGGAAAGTTTCATACATCTTTGTAATGGAAGAAATTGCTCTGATTGCCTTTATTAATTAGTTAAATAGGCCTACCAACCAAACTTTCTAGTTAATGTAAATTACTTAAAAGGTACTGAGGCACTTTGGTTTGCTTAGAAGAGCTAGGTAATCACTTGCAGAAGCTCAGTTCTATGAAATCCCATGCGGGTCCCATAGGTAAAAGTTTCCCTTGCACATATGTGTTAGTCAATCCCAACTCTAGGCGGTGGTGCTCATCTCCGTTTCAAAGCCGAAGAGCCAGCACTGTCCGAAGACATCTCTATGGTCATGTGGCCGGCATGACTAAATGCCAAAGGCACCGGAATGCTGTTACCTTCCCACCTAGGGTGATCCCTATTTTTCTACTTGCATTTTTTACGTTTTTTCGAACTGCTAGTTGGCAGAAGCTGGGATAAGTAACGGGAGTTCACCCCATTATGTGGCACTAGGGATTTGAACTGCTGAACTGCTGACCTTTCGATCAACAAGCTGTCTTAGCCACTGAGCCACTGGGTCCCATATGGGTGAATCAATTAATGCTACAGATTGATACTTTTACTCCCTAAAATAGGGAGTTTGGACTATATATTCCATTCTGACTGCAGTTGGTGGAATAGTAGTTCAAAGCATCTGGAGAATATCATATCTATCCTAGAGTGCATCCCTAGCCCATATCTAAAGAGCCTACTTGGTCTTTTGGCTTTGTGGGAATGAATATGAATTGCTGTTCAGAAATTTCAGACCAGCCTGGGGATCATCCAAAACATCCGAATAAATGAAGAGCACTCATTCCAAAGGGCTACTTATAATAACATGTTGCTTTGCAGGAGTTCCTGTGAACTTGGATGATTAAGATTACAGGGGCATTGACATGATTTAAATTCTCTTCCTATCACTGCGGAGTGAAATTGCTACCCTCAAAGTAACAGCTTCCGGTAAGCCAGGAAGAAGCAATGAATATGCCCTGATGAACAGCGAGTTTTCTTAGTAACAGTGGAGAGAGGGGAGCTGTTCTTAATTACAACCTTGTTCTGTCCCTGTCAAATTACTGAGCTGGAAATGCAGAGTCTTTCATTAAAACTTATCTATGTAACTAGAAATTATATATACCTACAGCAGAGAGCACCTTCATGCCTCAGTCACTCTCTTTGCCAAAGACACCTTGATGCTATCTGCATAGTTAAACTAAAAGTATCTAAATCCCATTTGTCTTCAACAACCTTCCCTGGGCTGGTGCCTACCAGTTGTGCTGGATTCCAATTCCCAACCAGTCTTGGAAATTTGGGAACTGAAGTCTCCCACAGGTGGAAGGTACCAGTTCACAAAAAAGCTGGTTAGATATTGGAATCTTTCTATCAAACAGAAAACATTGCTTTTGTTGCCTATCTTCTTTCACCTTCCTTAGATTACTGACTTTTACTGTTCTCTTTCTCTTCCCCCACATGCCAAGCATTAAGGTCACTGGTGGGTTGCTACCAGTTCACACTGGATTGGGTGAACCGGTAGCGGTGGGAGGCTCCATACACCTTGCCCGGATGCTTCTGTGCATGCGCAGAAGTGTTGCGTGTGAGTGCAGGCGCACCCACAAGTGAACCAGTAGCAACGGGTTTTGAAACCCGCCCCTGATTAAGGTTAATATTCTTTGTGCAGTGATCGAATCCCCTTTGACAGTCATCTGAAGAATTACTTTTGAACTGTACGGTGAGTGAATAGTATCTGCTTTTGTGGCCTGTCTTGAAACTTCCATGATTCGGCTTTGTTAGATGATCCTGAGTTCATGTATTAAGAGAAAAATGACCTCATACCATTTTGCTACCCACAGTACTTCCTGCGTAGAAATCTTTTGAGATACAAGATTTTCTCCATCTTCTTTATTGGATTGGCATTCCAGTAACATCTTCTTTCTTGTTTTTCCTAAAGACTTTTGGTCCAGGGAGTTCTTTTGGTTCTCACCATTACCCTATGTTTTCATTCAGTCAGTTATATTTTTCTCAAACCAAGCATTCTTTTTTGTTGTTGTTGTTTTGGAAGTATCCAATGTTCACATAGATAAAGGATGCCCTTCTCCAAGGGTGGATGGCTTTGTTTTATGCATTGGTATAAATAGATTTTTGCTGTTTTATTGCAAAGCACCCTGAGCTAGTCTGGCTTACTGTGTGCCCATGTTTAGCTCAAACCCTTCCTTCTCCAAATTATGAAAATAGTTCACAATTCTTGCTTGGGAATAGCTTGTCTTGAACTTAGGGCTGCCCAGTACCAGTTACCTTTTCCTCCTGGGATCAACCTGTGTTATCAGGTGTTAAATTCTAACCACTTTCTTCCTTCTGGAAAGCACCTCTTTTGTGGCTTGTCTCAAAGCATTTCTGCATGCTGAGCAAATTCAGATCCCCCATCTCTTATACCATCAGTTCATCATTACCCTGAGATCTGACTTCAGATTTGCCTCCCTAATTAGTCCGAACAGGCAGCTCCAGCAAAAGCTCCGTAAACAAAAATATACAACAATTTTCATGGCTGCAAACTGTGTTTGTGTGAGCTTTTTTGCAAACTTCTCTGTGGTACAAGCAGGATGAACTCTATTATATAAAAGTATGAAATTAACACAATTTATCCCATAAAGAACAGGACTCTCTTAAGGGATCATGTCCTTCTTGGGTGGATTATCACTTCTCTCTCAAACCCTCTTTCTCTATGACAGTGGCCTGTATTTTGCCTGTAGTTTATGGATTCTTCTGACTCTCCCAGCCTGTCTAGCTCACTTTCCATGACTCCAAGAAGACAAAGTGTTGCTTATAACCAGAACTTTATTGTCCCAAACTTCCACCCACAATTCTTGCCCTGAAGGCAGATACACATGTGATACTCATTTGGGATAAACCTGATTGTCTCCCTTCTTCCAAATGTTAATTGTGTTTGCTTGGAAAATCAACATGAAAATCAGAAGAGGGAGTTTGCTGGACTTAGTTGTCTCACTGATTTTAAAGTTTGTATAGCAAATTATATGCACCTGTCAGCTTAAGTGTTTACTTCTTGCAATCGAGATGCTTTATTGCCTGAAAATGCTGCCAGGCTTGGAGAGTTCTTTTTCCAGGTGACCTGTTGACACAGAAGTAATGGTAGCCATTGCGCCATTATACCTATCACATTGCTATTCTTGCTGTTTTGATTATATTTGGGGGCCATTCACAGGTCACTGTGATATAGATGAAGAGCTGAAAGTTGATCTGTGGGTGGACAGGACAGCAGCAGATCAACAAAGGTTTCTTATTTGTAGTTGTTGAATAAGGGAGAAATGATTGGGTTGGAGTAACTAGAACTCCATTTCTGTTTGGAAGAACCGTGAGCCTTTTTGTTTTGGAACAAAAATCAATTTCTGTGTTTGGACTGTATGTACAATAAATTGAGTTAAATTAATGAGTGACAGCATTCTTTTTTTTAATATATACTTTATTAATTTTACAAAATTAGAACACACCACAGCCAAATAGTGCATATGTAAACATATATATGTAAAAAAACATATAGAAAAACATTAGTGCCCCTTTACCCCCTTCCAACCTCCCCTCCACCCAAACTGAAACATATCCAAACCATCCCCCAGCAGACAATAGTTTCTGCTCTCATATTTAAAAAAAAGTAGTCCCACAGAGGCATCCATAATAGTTCTTAATTTAAAATTCTAACTAACATAACAATTACAACGTAGATATATCTCATATTGTCTTCTGATTAAGCCCTCATTTCTCTTCCACTCGTGTATTTAACCATTGGTACCACATCTCCCAACTTTGAAAAAATTCCGAATCTTCTTTATCTTTTAGTCTGTAAAACATCCTGTCTGCCTCAGCACATTCTAAAATTTTACTCAATATTGATCGTCTGTTGGTACCTCCCTTCCCTTCCACTTCTGGGCGAACGTTATCCTGGCAGCCACTATGATGTGCGAATGACAGAATTCTTGTAAGAATCAAGGAAGTGTCTTGCCCCCACTAATTGAATTGTACCCCACTTCCTCACTCTGAGTAACTTTGACAATTTAGCCACCTCCCTCAGACAGGGACTCTGAACTCTGTGATTGTGTTAAAAGGGGGAAAATATTATAGCTTCATGATGGTGTTTATACCTATACCTATACAGACTGCACTTCCTGGGAAAGTTAGCTAAGTCTAGATATGTAATGGCTTCCATTCTAAGCATGCTTTGTAACTGATGTCCCTTGTTCATAACCAGGCTAATCCACTTTCAGATACAGGGTCTGTCTATCTCTATGACTAATCACCCATCCAATAATAGGAGATTGGAGAAGGCAATCCCATTTGTATTAAAATGCATTTAAGGCTCAGTGTGCCGAGAAGATCAACAGTATATTAATTTGCTAGACCTCTTATTCCAGCATGAGACAAATTATTGTTCAGTTTGCATTGTTGAGGTCACCTTCTGGTTATAGAGTAGTTTTAAAGAGTGACCTTTTCAACTTCTGACATATTGTTCTACCCTCTTATGGAACAGGATCTGATTAAAAAAAATTGTCTCTCATCTTGTCCTTACTCTGACCTGTCTGCTGGCATAATAAATATAAGTCCTTCTTAGAAAGCCTTAAAAACCTGTAATAATTCAGGTTGAAGCCCTAAACATACTTAAAAGTAACATGTATTGAAGATAGTGGGAGTCTTTTTTTAAAAAAAAAGATGCACAGAATATGCTGAAAACATCTCCAAACTAGCACATTCTGTTAGAATCCTAATTTCTGAAACATTCCACCCCCCAGGGTCTTATTACTCCAAGTGTTACAATCTGGAGGAACCTGTGACACACAGAAAAAGAAGAGATGAGTTTTAACCTAATAAAGGAGGGAATGGGTGAAAAAGTAGGGAGAAGCACTTCACATGCTTAAGCTGTCTTAGTTATCTTGTTTAAAGATGGAGAGAAGAGGAAGCAAATCAAGGATATTGTGGCAGTGTTTACAATTCAGTTTGCATTTATTCCGTCATTCCTTTCCTGAGAAATGCTACCTCTCACTTTTCTCTTGCCTCTTGGCAATTCTTCCTTCTCTGAGCAGTGGGCATATTCTTTCCTGATATTAATGGAGTGTCATCTTTTCAGCGACTGTTTTGTATCACATGCTACTTTCTACAGGAGAATAGTTGAGCAGAGTCACTAAACAATATGTTTAAACCTGTTGAATAATGCTAAATCATGATAAGTAGTTTGCAGATGACAGTGATTGGATTGACCCAAGATGCAAAGTCAGAGCCATACAAAATCATCTTATGGATCAGCAGAAGATATAAATCCAGGCACTGACTCCGATCAAGAGGTAATAATCAGCTGTAAATGGATCAGTTGTAATCTGGTTGAAGTAGCCTGTGAGGATGTAAACTCAAAAGCTGTTTGTCACATTTGTGAGTCACTGAATGAATGCACAACTTCAAATTGAACTCTAATGTTGTTGATTCTTGAAGTTTCCCTTTGCTTGTTCAGCAGTTTTGAGTGTTCGGTATGCTAACTTGAATGAACTTATTGGAACAGTTGCCTTACAAGTAGTGTTTCCGTTAACCATTATAACCCTTGCATGATGAATAGAAGGACTGAGGGTGACAGGGTATGATTTATTTAAGGCTACCAAATGAGTTAAAGCAGAGGACAAATTTGAACTATGGCCTTTTCAATTTCAATTAATAGTTTAACCTTTCAACAGCTAAATCACACTTGCTTGTACATAATATTATTTATAGTAACAAAAGTGGTCCAGAACATTTGGTCCTGCACAATGGCAGGAAAGATGTGCGACATTGCAAATATGTGAAAAGTCTCTTTTCAGATTTTTCTGTGAATAAGCAACAGTAAGGAATTATCTCTGTTTGGTATTGGCTATGTGTAAAACTTTGTCACCTTTTTAGTTCAACCATTTCTGTTCCCAAGCTGGCTGAACAGCATCTCTTATCTAAATCTTTTCATATCTGCCCATTAGAAAGACCACCGATAAGAAGGAAGTATTGATTCTGTGTCGTTGATGAATAGGACAAAGTGTGTTTTCAGAATAACTCCAGCTAAGAGGGGAAAGACCAGGTCAGATGGTTTAATGTTTTTTTTTTTTTAAAAAAACAACCATTCAGGGAATTGAGAACTTTTTCACACAAGCTGAGAAATGAGAATATTAACTCTATACTTGAAACGGTCTGGATGTGTAGCCTTTAAGAAAGTCTTATTTTATGTTTGGTAGAAAAAGAAAAGTCTGGTCACTCTATCTGCAAGACCTTTGTTTTTTTCATCAGTGACCTTCCTTGACCTTCCTTGATGTCCTCAAGGTAGAGAGAATTAGTGGAAAGATGTTAAGCTGCTGTTGTTGTACCCATGTTTGGTCCAGTAACCAAAGTGCTTGTTGGCTAAATAAAATGACTTTGTCCCTATTGAAAGCTGCTTTCCCTTTCATGTGCTTTCTCCCAGCATAGTGTCACTGTGCCCCTGCTCCTCACAGCCCTATAGACAGGCCAAGAGTAAAAAAAAAAAAAAAAGGTAAAGCTGCTGCTGTTTAGCTCTTCCAGGCTTCAAACATTGTCTGTTGGCCTCTCAGCAGCTGTGTGCCTTTTGTGCCGTTTCAAAATTCCCTCCCTCTCCAGATAGACGTTGGATTAATTCTTACTGAGGAAGAACAGAAGTGGGCTGAATAGGGTGAGAGTGATGAGAGGAGGTGATAAGGTGAGTGGTATTTATAGGCTCTGGCCTGAATGCAGCACACACAACAGATGAAACAAGATGGCTCTAGAGAAGAAGAATCCTTTTCTACAGTAAAAGTCTGTAGAGATTCTCAGTCATCCAGGTCATGGTTGTCCCAAAGGTGCTTTTTCAGGAGGCAACTGGAATTTCTTGTTTTTTCTTTGAAGATGTTTCACTTCTTACCCAAGAAGCTTATTCAGCTCTGACAGGATAGTGGGGAATGGAAATATTCTGCTACAGTAGGAGGAAAACAAATGTTTCCCACAAAGTTACTCAAGTCAAGTCTTTCTTTTTGTGACATGAGGAGATGTTTCTGTGTGCCTGTTCCTGATGAATTTGCTTCACCTGAAATGCAGTTCAGGGAATGTTCTGTCTGCTACCTGCTACAGGCAAAGTTATCATATTGGAAATGCTGCTCATGGTTTGGGGCTGAAAATGAAAACTACATCATCTCTGGAGAGGTAGCAATCTTCAAGTCCCTCATGGGGTGAGCTGAATAGCTTTTGATGGTTTGGTAGAGGGCTTCTGAGTATTTTGAAGACTGAAATGATTCTGTTCAGTATTGTAACTTTTTATGAATTGAAGATAATATCTGTAGCCCAATATTGGAGTCTCCTTGTTGTTGGAACTCTGAGCTTGGTGGTTTATGTGCAAACATAGGTAACATTAGTGCACTGATGATGTTACCTAGTCAGATAATGAAATGTTTGCAAATGAACATCCAAGCTCAGTGTAACTTTCTGTTACAAAAATCATTCATCTTTATTTGAAAAACAGACAGGTGAGCAAGGCAAATATCACCTGCTAAGAGGTGTTTCAAAATGTGGGCAACAATGATAGCATTCCTGTTCAACACATCTAAGGGAGCATTTGGTTGGAAAAGATTGGACTTTGGCCATTGTTTCTGAAGATGACCACTTTTATTTTAGAGAACCAGCATTTCAAGTAATTAAAAATATTCACCAAGTGTTTTGGGAGGCTAATATAAATACAACTTGCTCTTACGTTAGTACTGTAGTAATCAACTGCCATGTGAAAGATCCTTGCTGGTAGTCTCTATGGCTGTTGAAATTCTAGAATGTTACTACTGACTTAGCTTCCCAGGGGAAATGAGGCAGGCATATACTTTAGTCTATGACAATTCACCATAGCCAACTTGCTGTGACCAGCTCACCACAGGACAGCTCGCCATGGCCAACTCACCATCAGACAAGAGTTACTGTAATATCAAACAAATGGTAGAATGGAAGCACTAAAGAAAGTATACAAAAGGAGGAACAAAATGAAATGTGAATGACAAAAATTAAAATAGTTTTATTTATTTTAAATAATTAAATTGAAATGGTTAAATTATCATGTGTCGAGTTGACCCATGTCAAGTTGGCCATGGTGAGTTATCCTGCAGCAAGTTGTCCCATTCCGTACACTCCAACTTTTCCAAACCAGTCTTTCCCCCTTCTGTTCCCACATTCCCTAACCCTAACTTTAAACTTTTGTGGCAAGGAAGAATTGCCTGATGATATCTTGAAGTCAACAAAGCTTTTTCCAACATGAGGATTGATTCAGTTTCAGATTCACAGAGTTCCTTCCCAGCTCAGTCTATGTTGCTGTCAATTATTTCTTTTCTTCCCCTTCACAGGACTTATTTTATGACAACAAAACAAAACAGACTGAATTGGCCATTCTGAGAGGGCACCTATAGTCCCCCAAGTCCCATCTTTCCACATGTTCAGGAAGGTAGGGACCCCTGGGCAAGGGTGGGTTCTACTTACCTTTATTATTATTATTATTTTATTATTATTATTTATTGTATTTATATGCCGCCCTTCTCCCTAGGGACTCAGGGCGGCTCACAATATAAAACAAACAATAACAATCAATAAAACTACGTACATAAATACAATATCAACAATAATTTAAAT
>JANHFM010003206.1:105602-115719 GCA_032468115.1 Grayia smithii
CCATGATTGAGCCCATGGGTCAGTCCCATGGGGAGATAGAACAAAAGAAGAGAAGAGAAACAAAGAACGAACAAAGAAGTTCCATGGGCAAATCGTTCCACAGGGTCGGGGCTCCCACAGAGAAAGCTCTCCCCCTGGGTGCTGCCAGCTGACACTGTCTCGCTGTAGGCACCCTGAGGAGGCCAACTCTGTGAGAGCATACTGGGCGCTGGGAGGATGCCTGCGGCAGAAGGTGGTCTTGCAAATATCTGGACTGGGATGTGGTGGGGACTATGAGATAAGGATCAGCAAGTAGGATTGCTGTCATTTCTTGCCTGAATCACCCTAAATGAGTGAGCAAGAAAAAAATATTCAGAAATGGGTTTCTTAAAACAAAATTGTCTGGACTGATTTTGAAGTCAGATCATTGGAGCAGTACCATGTGATTAAGCAGCCTTCATTAGCCTCACTGTACCTTAAATAGTCTTCTAAAATTAAACCCTTGTGTTTCATTTCTGAATAATACTCTGAATATTGCTATTTAGTTTTTCCAATGACCTAAATCTGGTGATTATTTTTTTAAAGGAATCCTGTGAATAAATGGAAAAAATATTTATGTTTTATTCATTGCAGCCTCTATCCCTGGCTAATTTACTTACATTATTTACAGAATTGTATTAGTAGTTAGGGCAACATCCCTTGTCCTATTAAATGTTAATTTCAAGCTATATCATTGCCTAAAATCTTTACTGCATCTAGAGGCAGGCAGCAGGTCATTCCCATTTTCCATCAGTTGTTAATGATTCCCTGTCTAAATGAAATAACCCTCTCTCCACTCACTTCTTCTTTAGCCAGCTCAGTTTGGTATGCTATTCACTATCTTTGGTGCAGTGTGTTTCATTTTTGATCTAGCATGTAACTTCCTAACTGCTATAAGTCACTGGTTGTCAGTTCTCTTTCTAGCTTATAACAACTTCTTTTTTTCTTCTTCTATTTTTCTTACTGGGGTTATAAATAGGGCAATTAACTCTTGTAAGGCTCTCCTTTAGCTTCGTGGGACATTTGGGATTGTCCCCAAATGGATTCCCCTTGCATCAATAAACATTTTCCTGTTCAGAAGGAGATATTGCCCACAGTTGCTTCTTCCTGTATAGTTATTTAGCCATTTAGATATGTGTGTTCCAGGGGTGGGTTCTACTTACCTTTACTACCGGTTCTCTTCGCTCGCGCGCGTGCCTACAGCACGCCACCGCACATGCGCAGAAAGTTTTTTCAGGAAAAAACCCTCAAAACAAGTGCTCTGCGCATGCGCAGAGTGCTATTTTCAAAGTTTTTCTCCAAAACAGTGAATTCGGGCACACGGGTGGACCCGGGTCCGGGATATGGAGAACCGGTTCGGTGACTTCAGAACGTCACCGCTACCTATTCGCGCAAACCGGACAGAACCGGGAGCAACCCACCACTGGTGTGTTCATGCCTAGAGAATATAATATTATACATGGAATCTTTTCTTAGAGAACACTGTTCTGCTGGAGCTTTAGAAATGAACCAGAGATTACAGAAAAATAACAATGAAATGAATGGTGAGCAGTAAGAAACATAGAAGCAAGAATGCAGGGGTTCTATATGCCTTGTCATCAGTAGTAATCCTCTGCAATCTTTTCATCTGACCACTCTACTGTCACACACAGGACCAGGATAAACCGATCTGCTCTTGCCCTTATTCATCAAGAGTTGGCTTTTCTGAAATGTATTTGGATCTCTTGGGAATGAACATACGGATCCTTTGTCCAGGCAATATGAGAATAGAAACTGTCCAGTAAAAAACAAACAAACACCATCACTCTACTTCTAGAAGAACTGAAATTATTTTATAGCTTCTCATCTGCCAGTACTTTTCTTCCGTGCAGGTTCCTTTACATTTCCTATGGACAAAGCTTATGTGATAAAATATTACCCAAAAATGTTTTAAAGGAAGCAGAGATGCTTCGGTTTCCTATAAGCTTCTCTTAATAAAAGAGCCTGCCAGGAATTGTGCCTGTCAAGATGACATTGCCTATATGCTGTGGATGATTAAGAGACGCTGGCTTACTGGCAAGTTTAATTTCAGTCTTCATAGCCACACTGATGAGTTTCTCTTCTTATTGTAAACACATGGTTTGTCTGATTGCTTTCTAGTTTTTGGACTGTAAACAGCTTTTTCATTAATTAGAATGTAGAGCCTTAGTACATTTTTCTGTGTTTAGTATCTTGGCAGTGGAGGCCTTGTCTACATGGAGGACTGCAATAACCATCAGAATCCTCCCTGAAAATATCTACAGAAGGAGTACAACTATTATGAGTTAGTAGATCAGAAGTGTATTTGTGTATGTTTATGTTTTCCCTGTTTGGAGTAAAGGACTTCAGAAGAAGTTAGTGAGAATTTACTCTTTGATTTATCCTCATTAGAAGACCATTGCACTAATAAGAAGCAGTTCCTTCTATTCATATAAGGGCTGATTGTCCTCTTTTCTGTTATATTTTAAGAGCAGCCTCATGTATATAAATTATAAACGTCTCCAGAAAACTTGAGTAGCCAGAGTTTCCAGCTATAGTTCCCAGGTTTAAAGACAGCAAAAAGATCACTACAGAAAGTAGGCCGACCAATGATAGAAAAATCTTTTTTGTTATGAAATGCAGAGAACAAGACAGATTGCTCAGAACTTGATGTTTTCCTTAGGTGTTACTCTTACATTAATAGAGTACTGTGTGAACTGTGAACCAATGTGGCACAGTGGCTACTACATATGAACATTTTGAAGATTTGTATAGTCATTTTCTCTCCGCCCTAGGAAACAGGCAAAGGCAAAGCACTTCTGAAAAACGTTGCCAAGAAAACTGCATGGACTTATTTATTTATTTATTATTTATTACTAGGATTTATATGCCGCCCTTCTCCCGGAGGATTCAGGGCGGCTGACAGAAGTTAAAAATACAACAAACAGTACAAAATAACAGATTAAAACCAAATTAAGACATCAATTAAATTTTAAAAAAATAATTAAAAACCCTTCGTCGGATCAGCCAATTTGATGAAATAACCACGTCTTCAGGTTGCAGCGGAAGGAATGGAGATCAGGAGCCGTCCGAAGCTCAGTGGGCAACCCATTCCAGAGGGTTGATGCACCCACAGAGAATGCCCTCCCCCTGGGGGCCGCCAGCTGCTGGCCGCTGGCACTCTGAAGAGGCCAGCACTGTGAGAACGCACAGGACGGTGGGAGGAAGGCAGAAGGTGGTCCTGCAAGTACCCCGGGCCTAAGCCATGTAGGGCTTTATACAGTGGTGGGTTGCCCCCGGTTCAGTCCGGTTCGCGCAATCCGGTAGTGGTGACGCTGTGATGTCACCGAACCGGTTCTACGTGTCCCAGACCGCGCCCCCCCACGCGCCCGTACTTATCGGCCCGGTCATGGAGCGCATGGAGCGCACTTGCACGCATGCGCAGAAAACTGTTTTTGACATTTTTTGCCCAAAAAAAGCTTCTGCACATGCGCAGGAGTGCCTGTCCGGTGCGTGCGAAGCACGCGCGCGCGCCAGATGCGCGCTCCACGCACCCCGACCATGCGTGAAGTATGTGCACCTTTAGAACCGGTAGGACAGGTAAGTAGAACCCATCCCTGGCTTTATAGCACCAGCACCTTGAAGTGGACCCGGAGGACCACCGGTAACCAGTGCAGCTCGCACTGGACTTGCCCAGACAGTGTCCAAAAATCAGGCATGATTGAATGGAAGAAAAAAAAAAAATCCTTCCCTCCATGTAAATTTGTTTTCAGAAGAGAGGTAAACACAAATATATATGATGGATCACCCACTAAGAAACAGTATACCCCATTCTGGAAGGGAGTGGTAACCTAGAAGAATGTGATTGTGTAATGTGTCAATTTAAAATGGAGGAAATGGGATAACATGTACACAAAAACTGAATAAGAAGCCAAAGGCTTAGCTATAGAGGTAGAATAACCAAATATGGATCAATTGCAGAAGCTCTAAGTGGTGGCAAAATGACATGTAGATTAAAACAAGGTATACCTCCATAAAAAGTAATAGCTCTGTGAAATTTTTACTTCCCTATTTCTGCCATTCAATGGTATAAACGATCATGCTTTGCTATTGTTCAGGGTATCGGCTCCTTTAGTGGCTGGGACCCTTTTGCTAAAGCACGTCAATAAAAGTTTTGGGAAAGTCCATTGCTCATGTCTGGGTCTGAATGGCTTCTGCACCAGGCTGAGCCATTTTGGGGACAAAATATATATTCGTCTTGAGGAAACATTCCAATAAGTAAACAGGTCAGACTTCTGAATCTTTTTCTTTCTCTTTTTGTACAAAAAGGCAAAAATTTCAAGGGCTTAAAAATGCCAATTCTACTCTACTGGTCCCCAAACCTATTATCTTTCCTGAACAAGGTGTTTCACACATAGCAGTTAGCGGAACACATTTTAGAAGGAAAGAAAAATACCTGGCAGGCTTGTTTGGGTAGCAATTTCACATTGTGGCCATCACCAGCCTCATTATTATGATGTGCAGTACACCTACACAAAACTTCACACGTGTTCTTAGAAAATGGAGGCATTAACGTAAGGGCCCCAATAAAGAAAGATAGGCATTTTATTTCATTATTGGTGAGAATAAATAATGGCTGTAACAGTTCTCTAACACTGAATTGGCAGAGTACACATGGAATGGATACGCAGGAGGTAGAGGCACATATCAGTGGGAAAAGGGAAGATCAATGCCAGAGAATATGAACCAGACAAGAACCCATCTGGAGTCCTCGCAGTGTTTCTGCCCACTGGCTCTCCACTGGCTTGGAAACTCAGTGTTGTACATCATTCCAGCTTTTTTGAAAAAAATAACTCTAGGACATGGTTAAAAAAAACCCCGTCTTTTATTGCACACACAGGTGTGCTGCAAGATTAACTTATTTTTGTGGCACAAGCATGCTGAGTATTTGCTTTTCCAAGATCATCCAGGAAAGCATAAAGCAAACGGAATAATTCATCCATATCCAATATGGTCAGAGATTGCTCATCTTCTCTCAGCCTCCAACTTTAATTACAAACTCATGCATCAGGAGATATAAAGGAGACTGTGGAAGATCTACACACCATCCAGGACTCTGTTAGCCGCTAACCACAAGTAAGCCCATAATGTATTCCAAGTTTAAATCTGCCATCAGATCATTCCAATTGCCCTTGCATAATTTTATTGTGCTTCCACAACGTAATTTACTTCAGCAAAATTGCCATTTTTATTCCTAAATAGTAAGCTGCCACAGAGCTAAAAACAACACTTCACAGGGTGACCCTGAGGTTCACACATCATTACCGAGGTCCTGTTTGAATTGTGCATGAACACGGGGGCTGCATAATAAAATCTTGATTGCCCGCCGAAGAGAATCATAGAGAGACAAGCAATTTCTTATTGCACTTCTGGAGCGCTGCATTTTGATTGCCTTACCATTGATGGCAGAACTGGGAATCTTTTGGTACCTCTGCACGGTAACCCAGTCCAAACGCTCTGCAGCCTAGTTGTGCTTTGCCAGAAAGTGTACATCTGCAGTGTGGGTGTAAATTCTACCTCCTTCTGAGTCTAGTCCTGTTACATTCAGCTCTGGCCTGCTTACTCTGGCTGATGGCATTATTTTGACTGTGTTGGTTAATTATACACTTAATGAGCTCATTTGGCTGATACAAGTGATGGATCTGCCACAGTTCTATTTCTCTAAAGGTAGCACATGTCTCCTCCCTGTTAATCTGATAGCCTTCACTTACACTGTCAACCCCAGACATCTAAGGTCTTAAGGAAAGCCCTGCTGTCCATGCCATGATTTGTGAATTGTGACTTGGCAAAAGAACCCAGTTAAGCTTTCTTTGTGATGATATCTGTCCTTTGGAATGATCTGCCCTTGCTGTATTAAACCCCCTATATCTGGATGTTTTACGGATTCTGTAAACACTTTTCACCCTTAGGTTGGTTTTCTTCAGCCCATCATTCCCATTAGAAAATTCTCATTAGCACTGGTCTCTTTAATAGTTTGTTTTTATCATCTAGCATTTTAAGGCTATTTTAAGATTCATGTATCTGAATGTGTTTTTTTTTTCCCAATTAATAAAGGAGACATCTTTATTTCTTGAAAAAAATATGCAGGAGGCAGTAGCAAAGAGATGAAACACCTTCTTGGTAATTCCAAAATGAATGTTACGTATTATTCTATGCATATGTGACATTCCCATTTACTTATTTATTTAACACATAATCATGCAATAGGGATCAAAGGTAAACTCTGGAAATGTAAAACATAAGGGCTTATTCATGTAATATCTGAGAAGGTTGCCCTATATGCAGACGATGTAGTAATTTTGTCTGTTTCCCAGGTAGGAATAAGAAAGGCATTGAGAGCACTGACTTCCTATTGCTTAAAAGAACAACATGTAATAAATTATTAAGAAAACTAAAATGCTGGGTCTTTGCACAACACAACAGTAGGATGCATAAATGGCAAATTAATAGACCTCCAGTAGAGCAGGTACATATTTATGACTATCTTGGGGTGCAGCTCCAGGCTTCCTTATCTTGGAGCACACATTTCATTTTTGGGGCAAGTGTTGTCCAGTGTAGCTCCACAGCTATCTCTTAAGATTCTTCCATTCAAAGGAGGCACATTTTATTTCTGGGGTTTTTTTTCCCCCTGCAAAGGTTGTTTCTCAGGGTTGTTGTTTTTTTTTCACAGAATTTAATATCCTGGAAGCTGTCTATTCTAAATGTGTAAGAGCTGTCCTTGTAGTTGCAAGATGCATCAAGAATACCACTTTACGGTTAGAGACAGCTTTGGTTTTGCCACAGCTTGATTTTATGTCCTTAATTTATGGTTAAAATTGATTTTTTATTTTCCTCCTGTAGGACTGGTTCCACTAGTTCTCAGAGACCATTTTAAATCAACTTGGTTAATGAAAACTCATAGCAAATTTCAGTCCTTAGGACTTTTTTTGTCCTTAGGATTTGAAAATGCCAGGACTCCCATGTTAAGCAAGAGCCAGTTTGGTGTAGTAGTCAAGACATCAGGCTAGAAACCAGGAGACCAAGTTCTAGTCCCTCCTTGGAAATAAAACCAGCTAAATGACAGAGGGCCAATCACTTTCTTTCAGCTCTAAGAAGCAGGCAATGACAAAACTACTTTTGAAAGACTTTCCCAAGAAAACGGCAGGGACAGGTCCAGGCAGTCACCAGGAGTTAAAAACTGATCTGAAATTATGCACATGTGTGCACACACACACACAAACACGTCTTACGGTCCGTAGATTTCCCCAAAATTAATGTATCCTGTTGTCTTATCTCTCCCCAGTTCTAATTTTGAAATTTTGTCAAGTCTTCACCTTGGCTAGATTAAATGTAGTACCCAGAGTCCATGGGGGGCAGTATAAAATCATTTCCCTTTAACAGCATTTACCCCACTGTGGAGATGGCTCTGTGGAATCCCTAAGCCACCTTTGTAGTTCTCTTTATGAGGAATCCCAGAAGACATATCTCTATCCTATTTTAAAGAACTACCTTCCCATAAAAATCTTAAAGTTTATCTGACAATTCTTCTTTGTGACCTGGACTCTGATAGATCTTTCCTGATTTTCCACCACCATTTGTTCTAGCTATTCTATTTAAAGTGACTCTTTGGAGCCGCTGTTCAAAGAAGTGTGACAATCCTCTCCTTGTCTTTTGGGATGATATCAGTGGTGAAATCCATTTTTTTTACTACCGGTTCTGTGGGCGTGGCTTGGTGGGTGTGGATTGGCTTGGTGAGCATGGCAGGGGAAGGATGCAAAATATCCATTCCCACCCTACTTCAGGGGAAGGATACTACAAAATCCCCATTCCCTCTCCACTCCTGGGGGAAGGATATTGCAAAATCTCCATTCCCACTCTACTCTGGGACCAGACAGAGGTGGTATTTGCCGGTTCTCTGAACTACTCAAAATTTCCGCTACCAGTTCTCCAGAACCTGTCAGAATCTGCTGGATTTCACCCCTGGATGATATCATCACATTGCTTCTTGCCCCTTACAGGCCTCCAATATTTAGCCACAGCCACTCAAAGAGTTCCCTTATGTTCTAGACATCACAGATTTATCACAGAAGACAAAGACCAACTAGCCAAACAAAATATGCATTGCTGAAAGGAGAGAGAGAGAGTCAGCAACTTCCTTGAAATCATTCAGGACTTAATGTAATAACTCACTGCCTCTGTTTAAAGGAGAGTTGGATTTTCCTCTTATAGATGAACAGTAGTAGCCTTGATCTTCCAGGCTACAGATATAAAAAAGGGCAGCTCAGTTGAAAGCTCCCCAGGCTCTGTTTCTAATTATGTTCAATTTCTCTTAAAATTGTAAATGAAGCCCCAATAAAGTATCACAAACCAGGAAGAAAGGGAGAAATTTTTTTGGAGAGCCAGATTGCAGAGAAGTTGGAAGCCAAATAGATAGTTTTGCCAGGAATGATTTGAGAGTCTTTTTGTGGCACATATTCCTGCCATATGAAAGCATATCCTGAAGGCTTGGCTTTGCCAGTGAAATGGAAGCTGTGCATTCCAGTCAGCTGAATCCTAGCTTAGCGCAAAGTTTTATTCCTTCGCCCTGTGAATTGGACAGTTTTAGAACAAGTCAAGTGTTCTGTTTCTATTTAATATTTAACCCTTATTCATTAAAAAAAAACACAATTTGCAATGCAAAATATGGGATTTTTCTTTGTTATATTAAGAAGAAGCCACTTCTCTGCAAGCCAGATTTAAACATATAGGACTTAAATGGTTTTTCATTTCAAAGCACATGTCACTTTGGAGTAGAATATATACATATTTTGGGTTAACTATAATTTGGAAAGTCTTTTTGGTAGACCAGTTCTGAGGAACATTATAGATGTCTTCACAAGAATTCCTCTATCAATGCAAGAGGGTCACACAAGACCTTTTGTTCCTGGGAATGACATCTTCCTTTGTCCAGTTCTACAAGCACAACAAATTAAAGAGTCATCTACTTTCATCATACTAATGGAAGGGTAACATCCTTCACTATACACAAATGTCTGACCTCCAGGATCTCATTGACACTCACTCCTTATGACAGTTGTTCCTTGCTATCTGTTCCAACAAATACAGTGCATATGGGAACTACAAGGGCAGCCAAACAGACTGCCTCTCTGCCTGTTTGTTCATTCAGAAGCTCATGCTGCCTGGCGTGTACTTGGAGAAGGTGACCTAGGCAAGCCAGACAGTCCAGGGCAGTGGTAAACAAATACTGCCAGTTCAAGGGCACAGAAGTTAAGAATGGTAAGTAGGTAGGTTGTTTGTGTCTGTGCATTTGCAGAGGGATGCTACACTTGTCCCTCTGTCCCAGTATCTGTTGCCTGAAATGGCTACTTCAGTTTTGACTCTGCTCTATATACAACTTATCCTTTTTTTTCCTGGCAGTCAGTCAGTAGAACCAAATTTGTATAAATTACAACTGGTGTATAATTCTATCTTCTGAAAGTTGTGGTAGAATGGTGGCTGTAGACATATTGGGAACACAAGAAGCTTTAATTGCAGGGGTGAATAATGAGAATCCATACTTCTATTGGGATGATTCCTCCATTATCTTTGATTGTGGGTCATCAGAGGGCAGCCTCAAAGGCATCCGTGTGCAGTCCTGTCATCTTTGAAGGAGATTCAGAAATAGAATCAACTGCAGCTATTTATTCTCTTTGGTTTACTAAATGGTTCAACCCAACAGCTGGCAATATGCTCAAGCAATCATGGGTCACCTTTCTTTCACATGTTTCTGTAATACAATCCCTTATCAGTCTTGCATCAGAAGAATATTCTGACCATAAGCATGGTGGCGCAATGATTAGAATGCAGTATTGCAGGCTAACTCTGCCCACAGCCTGGAGTTCAATCCCGACAGCGCTCAAAGTTGACTCAGCCTTCCATCCTTCCAAGGTTGGTAAAATGAGGACTCAAACTGTTGGGGTCAACTTGCAAACAAACACAGGTCTGCAACGAAAAAGCTGTTTGATTATTTTCATCAAATTTCCATGTATTTTGGTGTGCTGAAAACAAATAAAATATTGAAAAA
>JANHFM010003206.1:120574-142197 GCA_032468115.1 Grayia smithii
ATCAACAGCCCCATGCCTGCCAGAAAAGCCAGGTTTTGACTGCTTTGCGGAAGATCAGTAGGGTGGAGGCAGTCCGGACTTCAGGAGGTAGCTGGTTCCAGAGAGTCGGAGCATACACAGAGGCCTTCTCCTGTGGGCCCGCCAGCCGGTATTGTTTAGCTGACGGAACCCGGAGAAGACCAACTCTGTGGGATCTTACCGGTCGCAGAGAGCGAATTTATACTTGTCATCCAAAACAAGCTTGTTCTACAATATCAGCTTTATTATTACAGTTTTTCTCAGTCTTATTTGAAAACTCTACATCTCTATGAGACAGAGAATTTAGTTATATCTGCCTCCAACTGTCTTTTTGCTATGGTGACCAATACAGACCCTCATGCTTTTACTATGGCTCCATTAAACTGTTTGTGGTTAAATATAAGACTATTTTGATGCTAGTAGAAAACAATATTGCAATGCTATAATGTGAAAAAACATACAGTATACATTACCTTCCTAATAATTTCCCCTTTCTCCTTAAAAGAAACTATGAAAAGAAGAAAAGATAAGAAAATATGTAAGTCAGTTGCTCTCTGCATGTGCCAAAAGGGTAATTAGGAACTTAATCAACATTTTCCTTAATTATGTTTTTTGTATCTTGAATGAGTACAAGCTCTAGAATCAAATAGGTTGTATCATAGGATATTGAAGGAACTTGTGGCTCATCTAGTAGTACCTATCCATCATCTCTGAGAAATCCAGAAATATGAAATATCTGATGATTGGAGGTGGCAAATATCCCCATTTTCAAAAAGGGAAAAATCCAGAACTATAAAACTATTAACATAGATAACAGAGAATATTCCTCCATGTATACAGATAAATTTGAAAGCAAATTGAAAATAATATGATTATTTTTTAAAAAATTTAATAGTCCTGTCAGACTCATTTTATTTCATGTTTTGATTGGATAATTAGTTTACAAGATTGTAGGAATCTTGTAGTCAGAACATGTCTTGATTTCAGAAAAGCATTTGAAAAGGTACCCATGATGTTCTGATTAACAAGTTTATTTTATTTTTATTTCATTTATTTAGTTTGTCAAATATGAATGAGATAACCGGAATAACTATAAACAAGGATATTAATACAGGAAATGAGTATAAATAAATGGGGACTGTAGGACAGGGATGGAAGGCACGCGGGTGTGCTTATGCACGCCCCTTACAGACCTCTCAGGAATGGGGTGAGGTCAACAGTAGACAGTTTACGGTTAAAGTTATGGAGGGTTGAGGATGTAAACAACAGTCAGGTTCATTAAGTTCATTAAGTAGAGCTAGTGGTGATCTTGAAAAAGCTATGCAGAAGTTATAGTTTAAATGAGTTAAAGTGTGAAAGGGTTAAGGGAATTGTTTATAGTTAGTTAGCATATGCTTGTTTAAGATTGAAAGAATGTTATAACCTGTATTTTGCTCTGGGAAGGGGGGGGGTTATGTTTGGGGAAAATTGTATTATAAAACTTTTCAATCAAAAAAAAAAAAGAAAGAAAAAGCTATGCAAGGTTGGATCCAGGTAATTCTTGAATGGGAGACCATGAGGAAATATGAAGTGTGTAAGGTAGATATATTACCCTGTCACCAACCCAGCAGAGTTGAGTCACATTTTTTTAAACTCAGAAGCAATCATCCCACAGTATAAGTATTTAAGGCTTTTCCAAGGCAATATAAGAAAACAACATAACATGAGATATCAATAAAAGAATGTTCAGGAATATTCTTTTGTATTCTCAGAAGAATAGAATAGGATGGGAAAAGAAAGGCTTTATCTCCTTCTTCCAATAAGAGAACCCAAGAGAGATGATGGGGTAGACCCTTTTATGGTCCACAAACATGCAGCATCCTTTTAGATAGGTCTGCATCAAAGTTCTACCCCTTGGAACTTTCTGAATAGCTTATGTAGACTCTGCATGATAATTAAGCATGCTTGCTTCTCAACAGAGTCATCTCACTGGAGTTTTGTGTAAAGGGGACATGTCTATCTTATCTTGGAACGCTTTGTCCTCCTGCCAATAATAAGACCATCAAGGTTTAATGTTGAGGATTTTTGTCATGAATAAGACCATTAAGGTTTCACAAAATTAATTGGATTGAAGATGAGTAAGATCATTTCATTCTATGGGTAAAGGACAAGACAAAACAACCTAAGTATGATAATTTAGTGAGTAAAATAAATGTTTGCTCACTTTTGCATTACAAGATTGAACCATTACAAACTATAAACTCATATGGAGTTTTTTGTACCTAAGGGCAAGAGGTATGCACCACTATATAATTTCTCTTTGCAATCTTCCAGTAAAACAACCAGCACTACAGTAGATTGAGAAACTGAAAAAAATCTCCTAGGAGAGGACAATGGAATATGACTTTTATATTGTTGTCATGGACATGTCCATGCAATCGCTAGAAATTAAGCTTGATTTAAAATGACTTTAAGTATAAGTTGAAAGACATATCCATTCTTTGGAATTCAAAACTGGTGAGAAATACACCGAAAGAGTGCTCTTCAATATTTATTTATCCATTTGAAATACCAAGTGGGTGCCCTTTTAAAGTTTTCACCTTTATATTAATGACTTGGCTAAGGTGACGGAGGTTAATCACTGGATAGAAACAACAGTAGGATACTTAACTCCTACAATGCAGGCTACAGAATACTGAATCTGAGTCACACGAAGGAGATTCCAATTGAATGTGATAACATGATAGCAATTTGATAATGGAATCAATTAATCAAAGATGATGGGCTTCCCTTCATTAGCTATGTTCAAGCAAGAATATATTATCTATCTGGATTTCTGGATGGAGCAGGGAGTTTGGTTTAAAATGGTCCTTACAATTTTTTTAATTTTATAATTCAATGACTCTGTGATTAACTGAGTGACAAGTGGGATTAGTTTCATGTGAATAACTAGACCTATTCAGATATAGGATAAGAGAGGGCTAATTTCAACCCTAGTTTTGTGGCTGTTTAGGTTAAACTAACTTCCTCCCAATCTGCCACTGAATGTGAAGAAAGATTTACTCTTCCTTTTTCTCAGAGTGCCTAGGGGAGTCCCACAAAAATGGAATTTCTTAAGAAGTTACTTCTCTCTGAGACAATTTTCATTCTCACTGCAGCAAATGGGAGAAAGGCAGAAGCAATGGACATTGGTAAGCATCCTTCAACATTTCTCATAGTGGTAATTCTGATTGACCATCACTTTTTAAAAAAAAAATTTTTTTGTGGAATGTACACAAAAACTGAAAAAATAAATGTAGAAAATGACAACCTCTCATCCACCTTTGCAATGGCTATATTTCCTATGTATATGGTTACTGTCCGTTGATTATAGCATCTTGGTTGTCTAACATCAGTTTGCAGGGATGAATGCCTACTTTGGAGCAGGAGATTGATTTCTGCATGGTCTTGTCCATATTACAATGAGGATAGCAGATAATTGAACCACACCAAAAAGAAACAGGGTGTTTGCAAATGAAGGACCAATGAGGGTGGTTTGAAAATAACAACTCACTCTGCTGTTTCACCATCTCCTTTACAATAGGACAAACTTTTGCAAGCTGACAGATATGAAATATGGGAATCGATGGCCTCAGATTTAATTTTCTCCTAAAGGTGACTAAGACCTTGTGTATTCCTGAACTAA
Source organism: Grayia smithii (assembly GCA_032468115.1). Lineage (NCBI taxonomy): Eukaryota > Metazoa > Chordata > Lepidosauria > Squamata > Grayiidae > Grayia > Grayia smithii. The sequence continues at coordinate 124,257 of JANHFM010003206.1, forward strand.
CTAAACATTTTTCTAGTGCCATCATGTTTTGTTTTAAATTCTAATATGGGATTTTTCTTCCTCTTGATTGCAGTGAAAGGTAAAGTGACTAACCTATGCACTACTATTCACTTTCCAGATCTTATGTTGTGCTCATTCTACAACTATATGAGACATTTAATATATTTTTGCCAGGATACACTACACTTTCAGCTACATTATCCCATACCATTACATTTAGAGAATATATCAACCATGTACATCCACCTTGTATCATCACAAGGAAAAAAAATTACTGTGAACCTGGCCCTTGGCTTCAAATAGATGGACAGTTATTATGAAAGCAAGAAAATTTATTTTTCCCTGTGCAGATGTAACCAGGAAGGGAATTAAAAATTATGACCAGTTGCCATGGTAACTGAGCTCCAAGATTTTTGGCCTAGCAGAAGGGTGGGCTTGTCTAAGCTTTCTAGCTGGCCATTTCCATCCACTGAAACCAGAGAAACACTTGCTGTTCATAGTGGGGATAAAATTTTTATGAAGCTAAATCTAGGCTGTGTTTTAGTGTCAGTCAGCATTAACCCATAGCATGAACACATAAATAATTGAGATTTCAAGCAACCCTGTGCTCCAGATTAGACACATGGAGGCCTAGAGTTGTTTGCATCCAGAGCAGCTTGGATGAACTTTATAGAATGGCTTTTGAGCCCTACAGTATCTTCATCTGTGACACCATAAGGGTGCTTGTCAGCCTCTCCCATCTTTTACAGCAACTTTCCTCATGCCTTGAGTTGCATTAAAGGCAGCCAGAAAATTAATCTTTGCATGGTAAGTGGAAGGTGACCCATAGGGTAATTGGGGAAGAAGTATAGGGTCAGATGGGATGGATATGGTTAAACAAATATTTACACAAAGCTGAACTGTAAGGACTCTTCAAAGAAGAGATTTAGAAGAAGTATCAGTTGAATGCCAGAGTAAGAAGACTCTCAGAATAACTTATGTTCATGACTCTCAAAATAGCTCATATTCTTTAATAAAGCCTTCTGAAAGCAGAACTCTGCCTTCAATAAAAATAGGATTAATATGGAGGCTTAGTCCTTCCAATGCTAGTTACTTTTCCATTTGAGTTGTCATCTCTCTAGTAGCTGTTTTTACTCTTGTCCTGGACACAAGCTGGCTTCACCAAACTCATCCATTAGGTTGTTTGAACTGCTAACCAAGTCAGTAAGAGGACAATAGAGGGAGAGCTTTAATTCCAAATTCTGACAAATTATGAATCTAACAGGCCTCTTCAAGTCACCAATGTTATGAGTCTTAAAAAGTTAGTAAACTAATAATTAACGGTCAAGCCTGCCTTGTCAGTTCTCCAAGGAAATGAGATAGAGGTGTAGAGTTGCTGAAAATAAAAGGCACGTCTACTACAAACCTCACCACCAAAGCTTGGCAGTTGTAAAACAAGACTCCAAAAATTGATTCACTGCAGGAACAAAGCCAGGCCAACTGCTGACTGTCCAGCCAAAGGAGAAGAAGCCATTAATGTAGTGCCTATTTGCTTTTGATGCAAGGCCTCATGGGATACAAGGTAGAGCTAAAGGGTGGGGACTCGTACAGACAGTGTGTTGCTCAATTCCATGGTAAGGACTTACAAAGTGTTAGTAGCTGATTTGGGTGAGTGTCCTTTATGGACCCAGCCATAAAAGCTTTTAAAAAGCCATAAACTCTGTCCCTTGAATGTTGGGTCTTCTGTGATATATAATTACCCTGTGATCAGTTAAGTGGCTCTTCCTGTTAACTGGCAGCCTCAGCCAAATCATTTCTGGAGCTGCATATAAAATGTCATTGCCAATGCACACTTTTTATTCTTATTCATTAACCTACAACACTGTTCTCATAAATAAAGGAGATCAAACATGTTATTTCAAATCTATTTCTTCCTCTGTGTTTCAAGGTCTCCAGTTATGGGTTTCTTCAACAGTGAGGGACAAATCAAAGATAGACTGTCCTTAAAACCTTAACTGAAAAAAAAAAACAGTTTTAATCAGTTACATACATTTACCAGACATTTTGCAGTACAGTATTCAAGGGTTACTCATATTGAAATGGTTAAGCTTTGAGTTCATTCCCTGCTTGGGTGTCACAGTTGATTTTTTATAGTGGCTTGTTGGCTGGATTACCCAAGATTTCATTCCACCCTTTAATTTATGTGTAGATATGATACTATTGCAGAATAGTAAAAATAGTATCATTCTTTATTTTGTACTATCTCTTTTTATTGCCAGGCATTACCATGTTTGGGTAAGAAAGGTATCAATATAGATTGTATTGACATATTACAATCAATTATTTGAAAGGCCTGATGATGGCACACATCTTTACGATTTTGGATGGTTTATGGAGCCAACATCATTGGGTTCTGCCATATACTACAAGAATAGTCATGTCCTACTTAATGTTTGTTTGTTTGTTTGTTTGTTTATTGCTTGCATCTCGCTCCAGTTTTGTGGAATAGATTCCCACCAGGCTTAGATGGAATGAGATCTCTTGAAATTGTAAACGTTTCATGACCCGAAGTTGATTTAAAATTTAAAAAGTCTTACCTGCCATTTTAAATATATAGAGGTTATTATTATCTGTTATGGGTTTTTTAGTTTATAGGCTCCTAATTTTGTACTATGTCATGATGATTTATTACAATGTATTGTTTCAATTGTTATCTTATTCTATTCACTGTGTTTAGTTATACATGCCTAATAAATAAAACTACTGTTACTGCTGCTGCAAATGCAATAATTTAGATGAGTCTGTACTGCTGTCATCTCAATTATTATATTTATTATAATGTATGTACTTTTCTATTGCAATCAGGAACCCAAGTACATGTGGTAAAAATCCTGTGCATGTTTATTCAGAAACCAAACTGAATTCACCAGGAATTGCTCAAAGATAAATGCCTAGAGGATTGTAGTTTATATTTTCTATGTTTAGCATGTTTTTAAATTCACAGTTCAAGTGAATATATTGCCAAAGTTCTTTTGGTCAACTGCCTGAATAAATTCAAAGAGACAAAGGCACCTTTAGACAGACTGATTCAACCCATTTGGAATCAGCTTTAGACCAGTGTTGAAATGTAAAATTTGTTACTACTGGTTCTGTGGGCGTGGCTTGGGGGGTAATGTGACTGGGTGGGCGTGGCCAACTCTTTTTTTTTTACTTTTTTAAAGCTTTTTTTTACAACCTATTTGCCCAAATAGGTTATAAAAAAATGCTTTTAAAAGAAAAAAAAAGGTTCTGACAATCACAGCTGTGCCTTGCGATCGTCAGAGCCTTATTTTTTACTTTTAAAAGCATTTTTTACAGCCTATTTGGCTGAATAGGTTGAAAAAAAATGCTTTTAAAAGGTAAAAAAAGGTTCTGACGATCACAGCTGTGCCTCGTGATCATCAGAGCGTTTTTTAACCTTTTAAAAGCAGGAAGTAATGACACCTGGGCGGGTGGGCAGAGCCTGGCACCACCATTGCTACCGGTTCTCTGAACCACCTGCCACAATCGCTACTGGATTCCCTGAACCGGTCCAAACCAGGAGCATTTCACCCCTGCTTTAGATCTATCCAGTCTCATGGCTTCAGCTACATTCAGATGCCTAAAATGATTTACTGATGGTTCAGTTTATGTAGTAAAAGAAACACAGCAAAGCTGATCCTTTCACTCAGGTATGGCCATTATTCTTCACCCTGTTTCTTTCTTCTCCTCATACAAGTTCAGCCATGATAGCATTGTAGTCAACAATTGGAGGTTGGCAGAAATAAGACTATAGCAATTGAAAGCAATTTAATGGAAATAATACAATACTTGGGTAGGAGTGCCTTAATGTTAGCATCTGCCATGATGTTACCAAAGTGAATAAATATCACCATGATACAATGACCCAGGCCTTGCCCTTTGACAAAATGTCACATATAAGTATGAAAAGATGCAACTCTTCATCTTTCCTTGACCTCCCGTTATGTCGAGTCCCATGTCCCAATCAGAATGGTGCCAAGCCCAGGAATTATCCTCAGTGGACATGGGGTATAATGAGAGACGCTTTGATGAACTATACTGATGAATGCAACATTGAAAAGCTGCTCCCTTTAACCATCAAGCTAAATGAAGTATGCTACTCGTGTATGGCAGCCCACCAGGGATTTGATAAACTTCCTGCTTTAACGGCTTGCCTGAGACTGCAAAAACAGGAGTGTTGTCAAGCACTTGGCAGAGCACAATATGTAGCTGACGAAGTGCTTGCTTGGAAAGCATAAGAAGACTCATTCACGTTATGAAAAGCTCTCTGTGGAATGTCCTTTTATTTTTTGGAATAAAGTTAAAATACAGGAAACAGAAAAGGCAAGCAAACATAATAAACTCTCACTGGCTTTACCTATGACAAGATGGCAGAACATTGGCAGACCTCACATCCTCCTGATTGCCAGCCAGTTCTTCCACCCAGGTGTTCCCTAGATGTGTTAGAAGACCAATCCTGTCGTTCACAGATAGCAAGCTATTGACAATACTGACTGGGAGCTCTGGGAGTTATAATCCAAGAATATGGACGTCTCAAGATTAGAAAAATTGGCTCAATAAAATTCTTCCTTCTCAGGTAAAAGAAAGTCAATGAGAAGCCCATGCCCTCCTTTTATTGTACTGCTTGTATTTTGTATCTCCTTGTATTTTCAGGAATGAACTTCACTGGGATGTCATGGGCCACGTTTCTCTTCGCTTTCTAATTGCCAGTGCATTTCCCAGTTATTCTACTTTGAGTTATAGCAGCTGCGGCATTTTGCAGTTTAACCACAGAATGAGAAGACTTTTTTTCCACCTGCATTTATCAATCCAAGTTCAACACTGCAACTACTGGTTGCAGTAGTTGGGATTTTGCACAACCTTGCTCCCATATTAAAGTGGATTATTACTTTTGGAAAATGTAGTCATTTTATCACTTTGAAATATTTTATCTCTGCCTTTTTTGATGCTCTATAGAAGTTTTTAATTTTTATTGATTTTAAAGTGGTCTTACAATAAAGGGATGCAGTGGCGCGGTGGCTAAGATACTGAGCTTGTTGATCGAAAGGTTGGCAATTCAGCGGTTCAAATCCTTAGTGCCGTATAATGGGGTGAGCTCCCGTTACTTGTCCCAGCGTCTGCCAACCTAGCAGTTCGAAAGCACGTAGAAAATGCAAGTAGAAAAAATAGGGACCACCTTTGGTGGGAAGGTAACAGCGTTCCGTGCTCCTTTGACATTTAGTCATGTCAGCCACATGACCACAGAGACATCTTTGGACAGTGCTGGCTCTTCGGCTTTGAAACGGAGATGAGCACCTCGCTCTAGAGTCGGGAATGACTAGCACATATGTGCGAGGGGAACCTTTACCTTTACAACAAAGCAGGAGTTCACAACCCCCGGTCCATGGACTGGCACTAGTCCATGGCATGCTAGCAACTGGGCTGGGCAAACAAGTGAAGCCCCATCCCTGGGATGCAGGCCCAAAAGGTTGGGGGCCACTGCAATAAACCATTCTAAGGTAAATAAACCCCAAGGGTCGGCAACCTTAAACACTCAAAGAGCCACAAAAATCCTAACTGGAAGCACCCATTCAATTCTGGAGCCGACTGGAACTCTGGTTCCCCCATCATAAGTCTCCTCCTAGCATGGTGTCCTTTTTCCTCTGCTGACTGGACATTGGTTTCCCCACCATAGGGTGTCCTCCTAATGCTGCATACTTTTTCTTCTACCTGTCCTAACCAAAATCCCTATCAATTGTGGAGTCAACCGGTGACAGGGAGCCTCAGCAGAGGGATGAAAGAGCCACATGTGGCTCCAGAGCAGTGGTGGGTTGCCCCCGGTTCGGTTCGGTTCGCGCGAATAGGTAGCGGTGATGTTGTGACGTCACCGAACCGGTTCGCAGCGTCCTGGACCCAGGCCCACCTGCGCACCCCAACTTACCTTTTTTTCCAAAAATTGCCGAAATTAGCATTCTGCGCATGCGCAGTGTTTTTTTGGCAATTTTTCTGAAATAAAAGTTTCTGCGCATGCGCGGTAGCGCAGTTTACGTGCAAATTTCACACGCGCACGTGCACGCACACACACGAAGAGAACCGGTAGCGAAGGTGGGTAGAACCCACCCCTGTTCCAAAGCCGCGAGTTGCTGACCCCTGCTCTAGCCTATACACTAAATTGTGCATCTCCCTTATCCCACTATAGCCTGAGGTTCCAAGTACAAATAGAAATTATAATTAAGTTTAGAGGAGAATACTGTAAATGGGAGGGAATCACTGTAGTGATGTCACACTTGTATAGATTACCTAAGCTAGTATATTTTGGGCACAGAACTTCGCCAAGTAGACTCAAAACTTGGGGAATGCTCTGAGAAAAGTAAAAAGGAGGATGGAGTGAAGAAACATAAGAAAGTATTATAAGTTAACAAATTCTATAGAAATGTTGGTGTTTGCGTGATAGAGACCGAATCCCTACCAGATTCCATAACAGATACTTAGGAAAATTTTAGGCTGGGTTCATACACTCTATTGAATCATAACATTTTGGGTATACCATCTGATGTTTGACAGGTTGCATTCAGCTTCCATGTGTGGTTTTGTTATCCTCAGCCACTGTGGGATCCCTCCAGCTAACTACAATTTAAAACACAAAAATTGGCAGGCATACTTTATCTCTTCCTTTAAAAACTTTGCATGAAAATAATTCTATTAAGCTTTGGCTTGAATGAAGTCCTCCTGCCCACCTAACAATTCGAAAGCATGCAAATGCAAGTAGATTGATAGATACCACTTTGGCAGGAAGGTAATAGTGTTCCATGCACCTTTGGCATATATTCATGCTGGCCACATGACCACAGAAATTGTCTTAGGACAATGCTGGCTCACTCAGCCAAGAAATGGAGATGAGAACCATGCCCTACAGTTGGACACGACTGACAGCGAAACCTTTACCTTTATATTGAAGGCTCCTAGCTTCCTTCATTTACCAATCTCCTGCACAATAGCAAAAAATTGCATCAATTTAGGCTGAAAATTCCGACTTAGTGCATCACTACTATTGTGACCCAATAGTGTAGTTGAAAACACTAGTATTTTTTTTTAAAATGTGGTCCGCATTTGTAACAGAATTGTATACCTGTATAGTAAATCATGGGTTACAAACTATTATGGCTAGATTCATACAGTGTGGTAAGGAAGAACCAAAGTAATCTAATCATATATTACAGTGACATAAGCATGGATTTTGAGTTGCTGAGCTAAAATGTGGTAATGGGCAGAGGTTTTAGGATGATTTTAAGCCAAAAAGGTCAAGGTTGGAGGATAGTAAAAGGAAAATCTTTTGAATTCATGACTCTTCGACTGTAATTTAGCAATATAATAGCCAGGTTTTGAGAGAGAATTTCAAAACAAAAAAACCACCATGACAATACCCAGTTTATAAATTAACCTGCTAATCTATTTTGAGGCAAGGATGATTCAAGATTAGATCATATTTCTCACCAAGGCTACAGACTGGTCCATTTTAAGGTTCCCTCATGGGTTGCATAATTAGAGTGGTGACCTGAAAATAGGACGGGATTTACATTTATGTAGTGTTCTCATGATTTACGCACTGCAAAGGCCATCTCCTTTCAACCCAAGGTAGAGAACAAACAAGCCATGAATTCCAATTACAGAAAGAAAGGTAGTTGGCCAAGCTACCTTGAGATTTTTATTCTTGTCCTCTGCAAGTCCCTCGTCTATGCAGATTTTCCCAGAACAAAGACGTAACAGACTTGTGATGCCAGTAAAAATAGAAAACACAAGTTACACCTGTCATTGTAGCTATTCCTCCCAATAATAAATCTAGAAGTCTGGGAAGCTGACAAAAACTCATATCCATTACCACTGTTCTTGTTGGTATATCATGTGCAAAAGTGCTTTTAATTAACAATTCCTAGAACTCTATTTAACTTTGACAGAAGAACAAAATCGGGACTATCTAGACCCATACTAATCAGGTTTCAGGTGTGGGCACAGCACAGAAACAGCATTGGTCACCCTGGTAAATGATCTCTGGCGGGCCCGGGATGTTCCTTCATCCTGGTGCTACTTGACCTCTCAGTGGCTTTTGATACCATCGACCATGGTATCTTACTGTGGCGACTCGGGGGGTTGGGGGTTGGAGGCACTGTTCTTCAGTGGTTCTCCTCCTACCTCTCGGGTTGCTCGCAGTTTGTATGGACAGGGGGACAGAGGTCATCCCCGAGGCCCCTTTCATGTGGGTACCTCAGGGGTCGGTACTCTCCCCACTGCTCTTTAACATCTATATGAAGCCACTGGGTGAGATCATTCGTAGTTTCAGGGTGAGGTATCATCAGTATGCTGATGATACCCAGCTATACATCTCTACCCCGGACCACCCCAGGGATACCCTTTCCATGATGTCTCAATGCCTAGAAGTGGTACGGGTCTGGATGAGTAGAAACAGACTTAAACTCAACCCCTCCTAGACCGAGTGGCTGTGGTTGCCGGCATCCCAGGTTCTAGAGCCCCTGCACTCTTCAGGGCACCATCGGCCAGACAGTGTCAGCTGGCGGTGCCCAGAGTGAGGGTGTTCTCTGTGGGCGCACTGGCCCTCTGGAATGAACTTCCCACCGACCTCTGGACTGCCCCTGACCTCCATTCCTTCCGACGCGACCTAAAGACATGGCTTTTTAATCAAATAGGCTGACATGATGGGGTTTCTTAAATTAATTGTTTTAACTATTTTAAATTTTATATTGTTCTTGGTTTTTAATTCGTTATTTAATTGCATTTATTTTATAATATTCTCATTTTAGTTTATTTATTGTTGTATATTTTTAACTGTGTGAGCCACCCCGAGTCCTTCGGGAGGAGGGCGGCATATAAATGCAATGAATAATAATAATAAATAATAACTAGGGGTGATATGATAGCAGTGTTCCAATATTTGAGGGGTTGCCACAAAGAAGAGGTGGTCAACCTATTCTCCAAAGCACCTGAAGGCAAGACAAGAAGTGATGGATGGAAACTAATCAAGGAGAGAACCGACCTGGAAATAAGAAAAAAATTTCTGACAGTTAGAACAATTAATCAATTGAATGACTTGCCACCAGAAGTTGTGGATGCTCCAGCAATGGAAGTTTTTAAGAACAGACTGGATAACCATGTCTCTCAAAGGGTCTCCTACTTGAGCAGGGGGTTAGTCTAGAAGCCTTCCAAGATCCAACTCTGTTATTGTATTATTCACCTCCAAGTTCTTTGAAAATGATACCCACTGAGTGAAGGACCAAAAGAGACCCCCTTCTACTTAATCTTATTAGATGGGCAGAAACAATATGAAATAGTTAATATTTAAATGAAGTAAATCCCTGAATACAAAACAAAACATATTACTGTCAAACAAAATAATATGAATGATAAATTGAGAATTTGAAATGCAAAGTGAGAAAGGGCAATATGAGAATGATCCCAAATGTTACTGTAATTATTTATTATATCATTATATCATTACTGCCAAACATCTTAGGATACTTGGAAATAAAATTCAGAACTAATTTCTAAATTTAATCACTGAAAACTACTTTTTAGAAATATTTTCAAAAGAATCCTGGCTTAGTGTCACAGAATAGGAGGAATTAATTGACATAATAATCCTAATTCAAAATTAAAGTATATGGAAGTGGTTCTTGATGAATTTTGGATACAGGTATAGAATAAATACCCTCAAATTGCAAAACAAAACAAAAGTTCTGATAATCCAGACACATTTTTCAACATCTTACCTGTGCATGTGAGGATTTTCTGTACTGAAAAAACATAAAAACAGCAAAAAAGGGAGAGATTACATTTGATGAAGTGTGCTTGTCCAGAAATCTGCCTGACATAAAATGGCTTTGTAAATCTTATCAAGCCCACTAAGTGACAAAAAAGATGTTAAATCCTAATAAATTGCTATTTATTAAATTTTCTCAGAGTAATCCAAAATTGGAAATAAAACAAGCACTATAGTAAATAAGCAAATTTCAAATCCTATTTCAATAAACATCATTTATTGAGCTTGTAACTGTAACAAGGTGTTTTCTAAAAATAAAAAACCCTTTAACCTTAGAGAATCTATTAGTTGTAGGTCCTTACAGATTCTATTTTGAAGTGTCCTTGGTGCTCTTGCTTGTTTTCTTGCAGAAATCTAATTACCCAAACTAGGTAACATCATCAGTGCTAGTACTGATGTTACCTAATTTGGGTAATAAAATGTTTGAAAGAAAACAAGCAAGCTCAGAGAAGACAAAGGACTCCTCATGTCAACCCTGAGCTACAAATAGTCTCCTTTATTAGATTCTATTTTGTTCAATAATCATAGCTATATGTCTTTAAAGTAACTATATTAGCAAAAAACAATCCATCAATGAAAAAAAAGTTTCGAGAAATAGCTCATTAAAAGTCAATGCACTTTTCAATGCATTATATACACTAGTGCAATGAAACCGTCAATAGTATTGTGGTTCTTCTCTTCTTTTACAAATAAATGATGAAAAAATACAAAAACAGCGTACCTCAAGATTCCTTAAACCTAACATTCAGGATAGTTTCCATTCTATTTTCCATGAAGTGTAGCTGGATAGAAATCTTAAGCACATTTACTTAAGAGTATTTCCTACTACATTCTGCATATATGATTTCTAAGTAATGTGAGCATGATTGGGTTGAATGGCTTACTGTTTCATGCTGAGATCTTAAAACATCATTATTCCCTAAGATCAAGAACATATCTTAAATTCAAGTGGTGAAACAGTTAAAAAAACCCAAGAAAATTCTGGCAAAAAAAATTTTGTTGTACACTATTGAGTCGAACTATGAAACAGAATACACTCAGTAAAATAAAATCAGCAGTGAATAATAGGAATCTTATAGCTGCAGATGAAGGGGATAAGACCGAATCAGATTTAGGCTTAAATGTATTACTGCTTCCCATTAAGTGTATCAGGCCAAATACAAAGAAAGTATTGCAGATGTATAACACACAAAGAAACCACAAATCATTTCAGTATTTCCATACTGACTTTCAAGTGAGTCTCTTCAGTGCTTGGAGAAAAAGGAATTAGAAAAGATACTGCTGTTTCATTCTAAATTTGACCAGATTGTCATTTTAATCTGTGAATGCTTCTCCATCACTGATGATAGGTTCTCCATTTTACACACCTGAATATATTTATTGGATGGTAGAAAATCCACAACTCACATAATTATCAGTTTTGCTTCCCCAGCTGTAAAGACAAAACAACTGTAGTATGTTTTAGGTTAGCTGGCATTTTAAATTAATGTTATTCACTGACTGTACATTTACCTTGGTCACTCATTTTTTTTAATTAAGAAATTTTGAAACATTAGAGTTCCTTTTAAAAAAAAAAACATTGCTAAAAATGGAGCACATAATCAAACACTGTATAAAACAAGATTGATTTTACCACAGTATTTTTAACTGGCAAATCTCTTTACTGGCTATATAGCATTCTGAAATTAAGTGCACTAAGGAGCAGAAATCATGTGAAGTAGGAATACTTTTTTTTAAGAATAATTACATTAAAGCTAATCATGATTTGTTATTACTTTTCCTTAAGGCCAATGTATTTAGCATCTTCCATGCATAAGAAATTATATTAGCTCCAGGCTTGTTTATATTGTTTTCAAAATAACTCAAGTATTTTTTCCTTATAGCGTTGTTTTTTAAAAACAGAGAAAGGTCCTGAGTGAAACTGGTTGAAACTGCAATTCAGTATATATTTACCTATTATACCATTTTATTGAGGATTTTTTTTATATAAACATGCATTGTTTATCTTTGTCAGGCTTCTTCACTTCGTATGCCAAAATGTTCCCTTTCACAGTAACTTATAATTAATGGGGAAAGAAGTGATTCATATTATCCTTGGATGCAAGCTGTGACTTCAGATGCTCAACACAAATGCAAAACATACTTTGATTTCTTGCAACCACAAAAGAAGAAAACTTATGTTTGGCACCATGTTTTCATGTCTGAAGTCCTAAAATTATCCACAAATATCCACAATTTTAGAGGACTCATAAATTAACTGAGTATTGCAGCCATATCATATGCACTCTGACCATAATCCTGCACTATTTTACTACATAATTAAGTTGCATAATGGATAGAACATCTAAATGCTGGTTTCAAAATAGCTACTTGGAATGTCAAAGCGACCACATTTGTTTTTAGCTATAATTGCATACAAACAAAATAAATGAACAAACACTTTTTTGCTGATCCCAGTATAAAAAGAAGGGCCTGTCATGTGCTGTAAATCAAGGGTAACCACAGTGTTTGGAATTGGGTGGAGGACACATTAGAAATACATCATCAGTTGGGACAGTTAATTTGAGTGAAATCATATGCTTCTGGTAGCACTACACAGAAAAAGATGTGATGGTTGAATAAAAGGTAGCCATGTGTCCGGCTATACAGAAAATATCTCTCTACTGGAATTTCTGTAGTGGGGATGTGGGTACCTGCGGCTCTCTAATTTTGCCAATTCTTATCACTGGCTTTCCAGTAGGCCTTCTAGATTCTCAGATCCACTACTGTAAAGGATTAGAACCAGAGGTGGTATCCAGCATTAAGCCTTCCTCCTCCGAGAGTTCCTGGTCCAACTGACATTCCTCCAGTGACAGGGAGTCATCGCTCTCGGAAGGGGAGGTCGAAGAACTGGAACTCTACTGGGATCCCTGTTCTCTTGGGTCCAGAAATTGTTGATATCTGTCCTGTACGGGCGCCTCCGTCCTAACCAATTAATGTCTGTTGTGGTGCCTGCCAGCTTCAAATCCAGGCTGCACTGCCTCTGATATCCAATGCTGGACCACTGATGGCATATTCAGCTCACCTCCTCTGAACTGGTGTCCCACAGCTGCTGGCAGACGGAGAATGGATGTAGGACAAGGCCTAACCATCCTGCTTGGCTACCCCCCTACAGGTAGAGGGGATAATGACCTAGAGGGTCATATCCCAGTGGCTGAGCCTGGCTCAGGTGACAAGGCCAGTTCCATTTCTGCAGTCTCAGCTGCCTGAGAAGGACCAGGATTGCCCCTGGTCTCCTTATCACCCTGGGAGCTCAAATGTTTACATTTTTTGGCCGCCTTAAGGCCCTTCTCCACTTGTCTAATGCTCTCTGCAGCCGCTTTTTAACTTTTTCCTGGGCCTTAGATGGCTGTCTAATTGATATGGCCTTGGCCTTAATCTCTGCCACTGCCTCTTTGCTCCCACTCTTGGCCTTAATATAATGGGGCTTAGAGCTGCACCCTGAATCCCCGTGTGGGTGAAAGCCCTCGCCCAAGTCCATTGGGTCACTAAAGGAGGCGTCAGATACCTAAAGATCCTCTAAGAGACCTTGTCCAAAGTTGATCTGCTGAGAAAGAAACTGGAGCGGCAAGCCTATGAAAGGCCTGGGTCACCTTACCAGACCGTCACAGAAGTCAAATAATGGTGCACTTCTGTCCACCTTTACTGCCAGAGAAGTCCCGGTTGGCCTGAGGCAGGCTGCCATGTGCCTCTGCTACAATCTCCTGGGTCTGCTCTCCCAGCTGGACAGGCATCCTCGAGGTTGTGTTGGAATCACACTGGCCACCGCAGCTGTGATCAGTCCTTAAGTGTGTTAAATGCCTGGAGCTTTGAAGACAAGTTCAGAAAAGGGGTACTAACCCCACACAATGTGCCCACCTATTGCTGCACGCTTTCCAGAAGACAGCCTCCTGGCGCAACTTGTCCAGGTGCAGCAAATGGTCCTTAGCTTCCTCTTCGCCTTGGAGGCTTGTTCACGGGATCAGGCCCAGGGCCCTTCACGCTGCCTGCCGAGGCCACTCGCTGTGACAGAGGGCCAAAAACCAAGCCCTTATGACAGGAGCTGCTCCATGCCTTACAAAATGGCCACCATCATTTGAAGAACCATTTTTTTCTTCATGCCAAAGTAGTCTGTTGTCAAGAGGCTACCGTGTTAACAATTGCTGCTCCTAGTGCCGTCAATTCTAAACGCAGCCAGGCTGTTTTTGAAGCAAGCCCCGCATCTCTGACTCACTCAGGGGGATCATGCACGCAGCGTTCTACCTTTTTAACCACTGCACACTGCTTCCGAATTAATGGAGGCTGCTGAAGACCAGGCTCACCAAATGGCGGCCGCTGTCCAAGAGTCCCAATCTCAGCAAGAAATCTTGCTGTACTGTTCATTTACCAGGCTAAGAAGAAATAAAAAGAACTATAAATGTCCAAATTCCTTGCTAAAAACCAAGAATCACTATAAGGACCAATTCACAATCATGTCTTAACAAGCTCGAGACTGAGTTGAAACTGGGAGCGTCAGCAAAGGGGGAGTCTCTTCAGTTACAACCCAGTCTGTAGAGCTAGAAGACAGAGTGAATCCCATGTCTGGAGTCTCGAGTCCCCTATCAGGAAAATATCCCTTTTCTGATGATATGCAGGCAGCCACTGTAGCTATATGTTTTGCTGCTTTCAGCTTTACACTTAAAAAAAGATTAAGGTTAAGCTTAAGCATTTTTTTAAAAATGTGCAGAACTCAACAATGGTGCAAGAACAGACACGTTGGAAAATATATCTATCTTTAAAATTTCAATCCTGATTTATCAACATTTGGCCTCAAGGCAATATAAAATAAGAAAATTAAATAAAAACTATAGAATCACCATAACAAAAGAGAACAAGTCAATGAAGTTAAATGGCATGTTAATTATTGATTCAAAAGCAATTAAAATATATATCAGAAATTGTTGAAAGCAAATAAACCATATGAGATGAGGTGGTATTTTACAGTACTATGCACCTATAAGTTATATATTAAGCATTCAGAAAAGCTAAAATATTGTATAACTTTTGTCTATCATTCCTGTTTTACCTACATTTCATGATTTTCATCATATTAAACTCCATATCTAGCACTGAAAATGTGTAAGATATAGTCTCATTTAGTTAAAGCAGTCAGAAATTAAGCTGCTAAACTATGAATTAGAGTCTTCTTCAGGAGCAATCTAAAGCCCCATAGACAAGGCATTACACTAATTTCTAAGAAGAGTTTCAAAACACTACTCTTCCTAGTAACCACCAAAGGATTGAGCCCACACTCAGATAACTAAAAGCAGAATGAAAGTGTTCTCGCAGACAACCTTTTTATGAGAAATGGTGGAATGACAGTGTTGAATGTTAAAGCCTTCAACAGTGAGACACACAATGCTAAGATATATGGATATGTTATTCATTCTTTTTCTTTCAAGGATTTATCCCACATGGATCTATCTGAATCTATGTTATACGATGTCATGGATCAATCTATATCTTTCTTTATTTATGTGTGAATGTATGAATGTACACACATACAGTGCATATACAAACACAATGTAAGATAGTCCTTTCTTAACAATGATAATTGGGACCAGAATTTCCATCACTAAGTAAAGCGCAATATCAAATCGCTAAGTGGTGGTAATACCAGAGTTGCCTTTGGTGAGAAATTTAGCTATATAAATTTGATTAATAAATAAATCTCGGCAATCCTCATTGCCATCATTAAGCGAGGATCATGGGTCATTAAGTGAGGACCTTCTCTCAACTACCTTTTCAACAAGAAGGGTCAATGGGGAAGCCAGTAATAAGGTGCAAGCTTCACATGGTTCATAAGCGGGTGGATAAACAGCTGCTGCAATGCAGTAACTACAGCAAGGCTGGAGGGAGGGTGTATAGGTGTCTTCTGTAGGTAGGACGTTGCTATGAGTGTACAAATATGATCTTCAGAGTGTCATAGTCTATAGCTGGGCTTTTCAGGGGAAAAATGTGTAAGTGAGCAACTTATAGGAACACCTTCCCCAATGCCTTTGCTTGTGGGAGGTCAGCAGGAAAGGTCACAAATGGCAATTCTACATAACCATGGAATACTGCAAATATCATAAGTGTGAGCCAGTTATTAAGCCACTTAATAGCCGTTTTGCACTTATGTGATATGACCATGTGAGTGCTGGGGCAACCAGAACTTTGAGGACTAATTGTAAATATCACTCATTCAGTACCACCATAATTTCAGATATTTACTGAATAGGTGATCATTAACTGAGATTTTTTTTTTCTTCTTCTGTTCAATCATATCCAATTCTCAACGACTGCCTGGACAAGTCCCTACAGTTTTCTTTTTTTTTTTCAGAAGTCATTAGCCATTGCCTATTTCCGAGGGCTAAGAGAAAGTGGTTGGCTCAAAGTCACCCAGCTGTCACCTGTCTAAGGCAGGACCATTTCCAGCCCAATGACAATATTTATGTATATGTGTATATTTACACATGTATATCTGTGAATAAATGTAAATGTAAAAAATACATTTAATAAAGGGCTTTGATAGAGAAGTATCCTAAATACAGATTTTTCAAGGACTTCTTTAGCATTCTGCAAAGGCTAAATCTTAGAGGTAGGAATCAGTGATAAAGAGGACTGTTCTAGAAATCTATTTCGGCCACCCATGACTATTCAAGAAATTACCACATATTTGTTATCTTGGAAAGGTACAAGAAAGGAACTTCAGAGTATAAATGCTAGAGCACTGCTATATGAAGGCTATGAATTCTTGCTCTACAGTAAAAAAAAAAATACCTTAAAGCTTCATTACTTTCTCTAATAACGATTCTACATTAGCTGAGTCATGCCTGGAAGTCTTTTATCACATCCAGCCAAGAGCTAAACTATGGGTTAAGTATCTGGAAATGTGTGATTTACTGCAAAGCACTGGTGTGAAGCCTGACATATTTAGGCTAAGTCCAACCTCCTGCCTAATTCAGGAATTGAATTTAAAGCATCTAAGACAGATGGCTCCCTAACCTACACTTGGACACCTCCAATGAAGGAAGGAGCACTACCTTTCTAGATAATTGGTTCCACTGTTGAATTATTCTTACTATTAGAACTTTTTTCTACCATCTTAATTGGCACCTGCCATTCTGTAGATTTTAGTTATTATTTTGTGCCCTGTACTCTTGAACAAGAGAGATCAGGCCTGAACTTTAACAACATGATTTCCTTCAAGTATTTGAAAAGTGCTATCGCATAGCCTCACCATTCTCCTCTTTTCAAGGCTAAATATTCCAATTTCTTTCAATCCTTATTTGTGGGACTGGATTGTAATTCTCTGATCGTCTTGGTTGCCATTCTCTGAAACTGTTTCAATTCCACTTAGTCCTTCTTATAATAAAATACCAATACACAAGGTAGGATCTTACAAAGAAAAATAGATGGAATTATTACTACCATGACTTTGAAATGATGTGTCTCTTGATATTATCTAAATACAGGTAGTCTTTATGATACTCAGTTGAGATCAGCAACATGGTCATTAATCCGAGCAGTTCACTTAGTATTATAAATACCATAAGTTTTTTAAGGCACCACTTCAAATTCTTTTGTTGTCTTTGATTTTTCTTTCCCAAGTGGAACTGTTTGCAATTGGGCTTTTAATATTTGTTAATATAATATTACAAATATTAATATTTGAACTTCTATAACTGTCTGGTTTGGTACAGCAACTAAACAGGACAGGAACAGACATCAAAGATAGTTAGGACTTCAGAAAAAACAACTGCAACTAGCTTCCTGTGATGACCTGTTTACTGTATGAGCTAGAAAGAAGGCTGAGGAAATATCTCCCTCACATCCTAGACATAAATTGTTCCAACTCCTCACCTCAGGATGCCACTACAGGGCATTGCATGTCGAAACAACCGGACACCAAGACAGTTTTTTCCTCCATGCCATCATTTTGCTAAACACCTAATTCCCACAGCACTGTCTATGCCTAAGAATAGAATAGAATAGAATAGAATAGAATAGAATAGAATAGAATAGAATAGAATAGAATAGAATAGAATAGAA
>JANHFM010003207.1:41354-54329 GCA_032468115.1 Grayia smithii
CTGCTTTAAGCAAGACATTGTTATTCTAGTTTATTATCTAAGTCAGGGATGGGCAGCTGTGGCCCTTTTACAACCTGTGGACTTCAACTCCCAGAATTCCTGAGCCAGCTTGGCTGGCTCATGAATTCTGGGAGCTGAATCCCATAGGTTGTAAAAGGGCCACAGTTGCCCACCCCTGATCTAAGTTAAGAATGGGTTAATAATGTTTATGTAATTTAAAGGGCTGAGTTTAATGCACATGGCACAGGCTGAATACTCAAACAATGCTTAATAATTTCCACGTTGCATTTCTTCATAAGTCACATGTATACTGTCAGGGTTCCAATAAGCCTTCGTTGAATGAAAACTCCTCACCAATCATGGTTCAAGGTCTGGTTTATTCAAACAGGTAACTGGCACATCCCAGGAAATCCCAAAACTGAAAGTCCTCGGAATTTCTCCCCACCATCTCAATCTCTCCTCCTTCTGGGTCACGCACCCCAATCACGTCTCTTCCATCATTGCACCCTCCTGCTCCAGATGTCGAAGTGACGAAACCTTCCTCTCATTACATAACCTTATTATGGCTATCGTCTCCTCCTCCCTCCCCACTTTTCCCACAGTATACAATTGGCAGCTTGGAACCTAACTAATAATGCTTCCAAGGCTGACATATACTTGTTTACCTGATTCCTATATAAAGTTAAATGAAATCAAATTGAATAAAACACATACTAGTTCTATGGATTTCACTTACTTTTTAAATCCAAAATCCTTGGTAAAAAGCAATTATTTTTCAAGTAATCCATATCAGAAAACTTAGCCGTGGCCTGATTTTATAATGCAGTTGAAGCTAAGAGTCCTTAGTCATTCTAATATCTCATTTCTTTTCAGGCAAAATAAAAGGAAGGGGAGAAAAAGCATAAATAGCACATTATAATTTTTCTAAAGTTATAAACTGACTGCATTAAAAGTGATATTGTGCTGTTATTCCCCTGCTGTCTGAAGTACTCCGGACTGTCTGGTTGAATTATGAAACATAATTCAATTATATTATGGTTGATAAGTATTTTTTTTTTTTGTAAATCCTCCAACAAATGGTTAGATAAGAGCTCTAGATGCTTGGTTCTAAATTGCATTTTTCAAGGTTACCTACAAAAGTACCGCTTTGGTTTACCCCAAACATTAGATGGGAATTAGTCAGAAGTTATATAACCATTTTCTTGAAGTGAATTTCTTGTGAATTCTTTAACTTTTTATCCATTTAAAATGAGGTTACCTTTTGAAATAATAAAGATTTTCAGCCCCTTTTCAAGTAAGGCTATTGATCTGGATTGCAAACCCTGAACCCAAGCTGTGTGTTTTTGCTGACATCTGGTGGCTGTCTGGATTTCTGCAGCTGAAATCTGGTAGCACTGATTCTTATTTTACAGCAATCAGAAGACAATCATAGACAGCATATGAAGTCTGTGAATTCAGACCGAAGAACCATCCATTATTATGTTCTCAATTCTTCCAGGAAGTATCCTAAAAATATATTCTTGGGAGTGGGTTTTTTTTTTTTTTTGGTAACACAGGAAGAAAGTGATAATACACAAAAAAAGGGGGGAGAAAGGGGAGGGGGACCCAAAGGATATTGCTACAGAAAAAATCCAGTTACAAAAAAACTAAGTTGTGTCACTATTTCACATCAGATGTTTATTCTCACTGAAAAAAATACTACAGCATGATTGTGAACTAAGATATTACAACGTTAATATTTTCAGAGACAAATCATAATTAGGAACAATTCAGATTAATTAGGGTTAGAGTTAGCTTGCGGATTAATATATGGAAAAACTAACAATTTCATGATGTATTGGAGAAAATACCAGAATTATACAATTGCACAAACTTGCTTAATAATGGATTTAAAAAAAAAAAAAAGCTTAAGGATGAATGCATCTTTTTAACTTTAAAGACATATAAATTAAAAGATGAAATGTGATTTCTCAATGGCAAGCAGACTCTGTGGTTCTGCAGCTTTGCTTCTACAATGATTCCCGTTCCTGGCTTTGAAATGAAAACTAAGTGATACTTCAGGCAGCATGCAAATCCAGTTTCTCGTACCCAGAAAATAATACATCCTAAATCTGATCACGGACAAACAGGTATGGTACAAATTCAGAGAGGGAGCTATTTGAATGGACTCACTCTTGAATTTATGCTCACTTGCACAAAGCATGTAGTTCTGAAAGAACATTTATTCCTGTTGCCTTGGAAAAAAGAGGGAAGGCATTGACAATTTTATTCCCCTATTGGTCAGCTGGAGAAAGCACATTGGCTGGCTCATGGTGTTTCCTGCCTGTTCTTAGTATTTTTAGGTCAACAGAAGTGAAGACAATCACACCATCATTTGCCAAAATACTTTGGAGGATTGGAAATGATATAATGCAGAACTGTCCCCAATTTGGGTCAACGCAAATGGACTTCAGTGACAGGATGCTACACCATGGAAGATAAATATTCTCACTCTTTGAACTCTTTCAGATAATTACACTTTTCATCTCTCAATTCTTCACAATCCAGGTTAAAATGTAATCCTAAAATTGTTCTTTTTATTTTTGAAGATTGTAAACTACTTGAAGATTTATCTGGACATAAAGATGACAGGAATGCAATCATGTTCACCTATTTACAAGTTTATATCTACCAGAGGACCAGCAAATAATTTCTTGTTCTTTTCTGTATCACACTAACTTAACACAGAAAATAATCAATCAATATCCTTTTTCACTTTTCAAACTAACTGATAACTGAAATAACTAATATTCCATCTCCGCAGACTCCACTGTACTAAATAAATAAATATCCTCATATATGTAATTTATTTTTGCACTGCATATATGTAATATTTGCCCAGTGTCCTGAATAGAACTGGGCAAGGAAAAAGTGGATTATGCACATAAATAACATACATATTCAGTAAACATTGAAAAGCTCCCTTCACTTCATGATAGCAAATCTTTGCTGTATTATTACATGCCCTCTTTATATATAATGTTAGTATGCCAGATATTCTGCATTCGAGACCATTTCAGTGTGTTGCTACATTGGAGGGCCTGATGGATCACCCGGTGATGATGAGGAATGAAGGGGAAAAGTCTCATATATTAGAAGCTCCAACAGCAAATTTCTGAACCTTATTGCAACTGCTGCTGAGTAATGGGATCAGAAGCCAGGATAAAGCAAAGTCAAAAATTGCTTCCAGTGGGAGTACAAACCATCCTTGGAAGCTTGAGATAGCTAGTTTTGGAACAGCATTTGTTAGGCTAGGGAAAAGGTGTCAGGACTCAGTCTTCTAGGGGACAGAGAAGACCATCTAGTCATGTTGTGACATCGGTAGAAAGAAAAAATTCTCTTGCCCCTTTTTAATTTTCCCCCAGGGTGCTAGAGGCTGCATAGCGGCCTCCTCTTGTTTAGCTACAATGGGATGTCTCAGTCCACAGATCAATCTTACTGGTTGCCCATACCTATAATGTCCATTCACCAATTACAGCGGTATTTAACTGTTATCTGAAAGTAGAAAGAGCCATTGCTCAATGATTTATTTATTTTATTTATTTTATTTTAATTCGATTTGTATGCTGCCCTTTTCCCGAAGGACTCAGGGCGGCTCACAATAAAAACATGGAATATACAAAAAACATATACAACGTAACAGGACAATACAAGGTAAAAGTAAACAAACAACTAGACAATACAAAGTTAAAATGGGGCCGATAAAATGCAAATTCATAATTAATTAATTAAAAAATCCTAAAAATACTAAGAACAATTAAAAGTCAACCATAGCCAGCTTGGTTAAAAAGCCACGTCTTCAGGTCATGGTGGAAGGAGCGAAGGTCAGGGGTGGAGAGATCGTTCCACAGGGCCAGAGCTCCCACAGAGAAGGCTCTTCCCCTGGGTGCCGCCAGCCGGCATTGTCTGGCTGAGGGGACCCTGAGGAGGCCGACCCTGTGGGAGCGTACCGGGCGCTGGGAGGATGCTTGCGGCAGTAGGTGGTCCTGCAGATATCCTTCACCTATAAAGCCATGTAGGGCTTTATAGGTGAAGCGCACACGGAGGACAACCATTCATGTTATTGTAAGAAATTAGGAATTAAGGGCGGATAATGATACTGTTTATATATTGTACTGTTTCTATTATGTATTAAGAAGAGATTAAGATAAGATGTGGATAGTCAATCAAGTTAAAGTGTTTTAATGCAAGAATTGAATATGATGATATATAGTGTACAGTTAAAAAGCGGAGAATTTTGAGAAATGTATTCAGCAAATGGAGAAATAAGATAATTAATTGATATTATTGTAAGAAATTAGGAATTAAAGGGTGGATAGTGATACTCTTTATGTATTATGTATTAAGAAGAGATTAAGATAAGATAAAGAAACATGGGAAAAGAATATTATGGCCAAAATTGGAAATAAGTAAAATGTACTTTGGGGTGGGGGAAAGAGATGAAAAACAAGACATGGTGAAAAATGATGCATTTGTGATAAACATTATATAGAGGGGATGAATATGGAAAAAGTGGGAAGATTGGAATAGATTATAAAAAATAAGATATATAAGATATATAAGATGTGACCTAGTCAACATTCTGTTCATAAAATATGTATAATGAAAGAAAAATTTTAATAAAACTTGTTTACAAAAAAAATAATAATGGTGGCACTGTCAAAATAACTTGGTTCATAAAAACCATTTAATATGTCCAATGTTAAATAATTTTGCTCCATTTGGTATTAGTTATATTTAAGTACTTTTCTCCTTAACTTACTTTCTAGCTCCGTCCTATTTTTTTTAATTCAAAACAATAGCATTTTCCCACAGGCAGGATCATTATAATTAATTAAAATCTCATTTCAAATCCATTTAGATCCTTACTCCATGTGTAACATTCCAAAATCAACATTTAAATTGCCCTTTTTCTATTTATTTAAAAAAGTTAAATTCTTAAACTTTAAAACTTATTTTGCTAAGAATTGAAGTAAACTCATCCAGTACTATTAATTTTTGTAAATCCAAAGACTCTTAATAGTTGACAAGTAGTTAAAAAGTAAGTTCCAAAAATAATTAAAATGAGAGTTGACATACTCTATGTCCATATACTGTAGGCTACATTATAGCTGTAAACTTGATTAAAATCCCTTTATCCCACCTGCCCAATTTACAAATTGACCACCTTCAATTCCTGCAATCTACTCATTACAAGTAGCTATCCATAGACAAATGATGATCTCACTATTTCTACTTTTTTCTAGAGAGACATTGATAGACACAATTTGCCCTCTGGCCACAATGCCATCCCCATCCTTCACAGGTATCTAGTTTACCAGAACCAGAAGTGAATTTTGTTTTGTTTTGTATGTTTTGTTTTCGTGTGTGTGTGTGAGAGAGAGATTTTATTGATATTTTCCTTGCATGCTATTTATTCATTAGTGATTAGAGAAAATCCATTGCAGAGTCTGCATAAAATATAAATGCTGGATTGTTAGAATAGGATTTCATGTTTCATTTATTCATTCTTCATTCAGGTTTCATTTAATGAATGCAACTTTCAGTTTATCATTATGCACAGATTAATCACAGTGATGATGACTTCTATTCATCATGATTTTCTCTGTTTAATCTAAAATAAATCTAGAAGAAGTGCCTTCTCCGTAATGGCTTCATCTGTGTGGAACATTATCTATGGAGAGTTAAGATTGGCCCTCATTTTGACATTCTTTTACAAAGTCCTGATGACACAATTCTGCCAATGGGACTGGAGATCCAAGAATGATATGGTGTCCATCAAGTGGCTCATCTGATTGTTGTCATCATAGAGGCGTGGCATATTGATTTTTGTATTGGGGTTTTACCCTTGGAAGCTTTCTGGAGTCACTGTAAATTGGGTAATATACATTTTCTTAAATAAATAAATAGTGAAACCAAAAGATGTTCGTAAAGCAAGAATCAGAAAATTGCTCATACTAGTACTGAATCCACTTGAATCTATTTAGATCCAAAAAGTATCATCTTACCTAGTTGAACTTTATGCAAGTGCATATTACATGACTCATATTTTCACCTAAAATATTAACTAATCAATTTGTCAGCCTCCATGTGGAATGATTTAAAAACCTGTTTGACAGTTAACAAAGACAATGTAAATTTGGAGATATTTTAATGATTTATTAGGAAAAGAAACAGCAAACTGACTGTTTGAAGAAGAAGAAAAATATCCTTTTTCACACCAAGAAGAAGAATATGTATATTTGCCACAAGACAAATTGCTTATTTGGCAGAAATATGGGGTCTATCTATGCATGTTGTTTTTATTAAGCCACAAGTGAAATAATTCATCAAGGCAAGCAGCCTTGATTTTAGAGGAAATTTCTCATTTGTATAGGAAATACCCCACATATATTTTATTTTAATAACTTTCAAATTGCTTCTTCTTTTGAATAAAATACCAAAGACTCATATGATTACAAATAGTAAATTACATACTCACATTTATTTAACATTTAAAAAAAACAAAATACTCTCTGATGAGTATTCCATGGAGAGATAAGAAAACAAATAGCTCACAGAAAAAAAGCAATTCAGAGTTCTCACTCAAAATCAAATGACCATGCTCAAATTATCAGCCATTCCAGTTCCTTGGATATTTTTCCTTCAGTGGTCTATTTCATGTCCAGCTGATTGACTGATTTGCATACAATTAAATTGGCACCTGTGAGCTGAAAATGCGCAAAATATCATTTCTGATTTGTTAAACATTATTGTCTCAAGACATTTTGCTAGCTGAAAAGAGCCCATAGCTACTCTAGCATAGACATGTCAAGGAACTGTCCATTTGGAAACCAATTCTTGATCCAGAGATTTATAACTTTGAATGGGGAAAGGCATTGACTTTGACTGGCATATTTGGAGTTTCATTCTATAATGTAAGAAAAGCGAAGACAAAAATTGTTTGGTTATAGAGTAATATACCTGATTAACTGTAACTTAATTCTGGCTTTGCATGCATTTGTTCTTAAAGCTTGGTCTTGTGCAGCCTGAATTATCCCCTCTATCCCTTTCTTCAACATTCCTGGTCTTAGCCAATGCCAATTTTTAATGTATTGACCATGTAATGCTTTGCTTTTCAATGCCTCTTTTCTATTCTTCATTTGATTTTTCTTGTAGGCCAGTTTGGTCTTTCCAGCACTTAGCAGGCATTCTTGATATCTTCAGTGCATCTTCTTCACTATCCTTCACATATTCTTCCAATGCTCTTTTTTCTTTTTCAATTGTCTCATGTACTTGTGTCATTCCACAGCTACCTGTTTTCCTTGTAGAGTCTGTCAACATCAGATTTGCAGATTTCTTAATCATAGTGAGTGCATTATTTATTTATTTATTTATTTATTTATTTATTTATTTATTTATTTATTTGCTATGCCACCCATCTCAGGGATACAGCAACTCTGGGCAGCTTACAATATATTAAAAAATTAAAAATGCTAAAAACAATTTAAAATTTAAAAACTGAGTAGAGATGTTAAAAGTTAAAAACTAAGATGATCTCTAAACTGTCATCCCAGCATAGCAGATCCCTGTGAGTTTGCAGATTAAGTAGCAAAACCACATTTTTAGGCTGTGTAGTGGTAGATCTTGCTTCCAATGGGAGAATTTGAAGAATTGAGAGAGTAGTGGAATATACTTCTTTTTAACCATGAATCTAAGCAGCATGAATGGAAATGAATTTTAGGCCTTGTCACTCGATCCAATAATGTTTAAAATGAGTGATTTGAGGAAATATACCCAAGGAATCAGATGAAGCAACATACATGGCCCAATCTCCTTGCTTATTATAAACCATACCAATTAAGAGAGTTTTAATGCAGATCAAAATCTAATAATAGTAGCTACTGATAACATGACTGGATTATATTTGGAATCCATCTGAAATAAACCACCATTATCCTTTTACAAATTGAGCTTCTTGTTGAACAAAGTATTTCTTCTTCATCATCATCATTATCCCCTTCAGCCACACAGTGAAGTATCATGCCTTTCATCCACACATGCAAGACAATGAAACACCTATTTCCTCATAGAAGTCATAACTGAGGTAATTTCTAATTTCATTTTTCAAAGATTGGAACTATTACTAAACAATTGTTGTATTATCAGTGCACAAAGTAACAAGTTATTAAGGAGCTCAGGAAAGAAGGAAGTTTGGACTAGTTATTTAAAATATTTTCTGAAATAATTTCAATTACAATAGATAACAATATAAATTACCATATTATAAAGCACAAAGATATATTTACTCTGCCTACAAACTTCTAATAGTATTTGAACATCACTGTTACAAATCAGATTGATCACCTTTCCAACGATTTATCATTGTCATATTCAACTAAAGAAATAAAGCATTTCACCAAGATAATTTGTAGATTTGTCTGTACCTATGTATTGAAATGATTGCATTACAAGAATGTTATTATGTTGTTTGTCATTTTAAGAGTTTAATAGGAAATCTATCATTCAAGTAAGTTACAGTGTTTAAATTAAATATTGTATATATTTGACCCCTCTTTATGACCATCATATATTCTGCTTAAAACTTTTAAACAAAACTGATATGAAAATCATTTGACAAATATGCAATCAAATTAAGCTTGTAGCAAAAATAATAATTATAAATTAATAGCAGCAAAGTATTTCACAATATTCATATTTTGTCTTCTTAACTTTCTAGAAAGTAATAACAGTGTTTCTATTTATATTCCATTCCATTTATATTTTTCAGATATAAATATTTTGATATATTTCAGCTATAAGCAGCTTTTTCCTCAGCTAATATTAAAGTAGAGATTTAAGAGAAAAAAATTAAGCCAACCTTCATTCCTTCACTGCTGTGTGCAAAGATTTATTTTAAAAAGCAAAGAGCCTGTTATTTTTATTTATTTAAAACATTTATATAACTGCCTTACTTATACCAACCTTTGGAACTCCCAATCAAGAAATAAAACAATGTAAGTAATAAAATAATACAAAAACTGTATTAAAACTGTTAAAACCATAAACATTAAGAGCAAGGACATAAGCTAAAATGTATTTTGTTTTTCATGTAGGCTAGTCAGCACCTCCCCTTACTCAATGCAATTCTGCATTGTTTGTAATGGCTCATTAACAGCTACTAAATGACAAACTGTGTTGTCAAATTACCAACATTAAAGTGGAATGATGTCCCCTATATGTACCTACCTTTGTTTCTGTCATAACCACAAACTATTAATATTAACAATATGCTGCTAGTGGATGAAATCTATGTGAAACCTAAAGTTTTAGTTTAAAAGGAATGAGGCGGGCTATCAAGCTATCAATGAAGATTCTATGGCTCAGAAACAGGGGTGAAATCCGTGATCGTCAGAACTTTTTTTTTTACTTTTTTAAAACATTTTTTTACTACCGGTTCAGGTGAACAGGTAGCAAAAAATGCTTTAAAAAGTAAAAAAAAAAAAAGTTGCCATGCCCATCCAGTCATATGACCCCCACCAAGCCACTCCCACCAAGCCACTCCCACCAAGTCACGCCCACAGAACCGGTAGCAAAAAAAATTGCATTTCACCACTGCTCGGAGAGATGTGATATGAGACATGGTGATGAAGGAGGAAACCTGTTAGCTTCTGGCTGCCTCAAACAAAATGTTCCTCCATTAAAATCCAGGTTGGCATTGACATCATCTGCTCTTTGATTCCAAGTAAAGACTTTTTTATCACTTTCACTCAAGACTTGGCTTCTGCAGTCTGACTACCCCCTCACCTCTTAGATTCTTCTTCATCAATGTTATATTGTTCATTTCATTCTGTTGCGCTTGTTTGTTTTATGAATTGCACCTTGTCACAAACTCTACTGGGCTATAAATATTTTTAATTAATTAAATCATACAGAAAAGTTAAACGTTTGAAGGGGGTATTAGTGTGTGACTGAGTCACGTGCATTATTTATTTATCCTTATTTATCCTTTTTGTCACCAATTATAAAATAATAAAGTCGGGTGAGATGCTTTGCATTCTTTCTCTTTCTTCAAAAATTCAGAAATGGGGCTAGAATTAGTTATTTTCAATGTTTGTACTTAGAATAAACTGCCCAAAATGTGAGATAAAGAAATAGCCTTTGGCAGGTGTCTATTGAGCTGTATAAGAGCATACTATATAAGTCTTTCCTTGTGATTTGATTTTTTTTACAGAAAAATTAGTTTATCTCTGTAATGGGAATATGCACCAATGTGCACAGAAAGTTAGGAGATTAAAGTTCCTGAAAATTTAATGCAATCTATAGTTAGTTGGGGATTTATTAAATCTTTGCTTCAAGCAAGTCATTTCATTTTCAGAAATCCAATCTTAATGAAATAAAGAAGGTTGACCATTGGAACCCTTTACATTAGTCTGCATTTTTTAGCCCACACAATTATACCTTGTTTTCCCAATTTCACAGGAATGGCATTTTTATCATTTTTAGGAAGATAGTTTTACCTTAAGCTGCTAAAGTTTGCTTTGATGGGGAGGGGTGTAAATGACCTGTTTGATAAGGAGCACAGCTAATACTTTGCTAAAAAGTTAAAATCTTTTTTTTTTTTTTTTTTAGAAAATCAGGCTCACATTAAGTCCATTCAGTGCTGCTTAATAATTTCTATAAATGATTGAAAAAACATCCAGGAAAGATGATCAAAGCAGCTCATAAACTAAAATGAACTTTGTTTTCCATATAGGACAGTCGGCATTTCTCCCTTCTCAGTGCAATGCTGCAATTTTTACCTTGATTTATTAATAGGTACTGAATAATAAACTGTGTTGTCATATTATAAACATTAAAACGGGAGTGATGCTTCCCTATATGTATTTAATAGCATAACTTTTTTTTTTTTTAATGTGGGGCTTACATTAAAAGAAAATCTTTTTAAAATAGTTTTTTTAAAAAATATATATCAATCGAATAATTTAGTGGCATTTTTAGTTTTTGAGCTATAAATTCTGTTTATTATTTTTCATATATAGCATTATGTATGGTTTGCTCATAGATGAATAGTTTGCATTTTGCTATTAAACCTGTTCAGCTATCTTTGCCTTACACAAAGAAATATTCGAGATGTATATTTTTTTTATGGCAGTTTGTTAGATTTTAATTTTGGAAAAGGGCTGTGCAAAGCATTAAGAAAAACATTTGGAAGGGGTGGGTATGATGTGTGGGACTGAATCATTATAGCAGTCATATCATTGTAACATGGTTTCCGAACTGTAGGAAACTGCTCGATGCCACTTTTTGCACCTTTGTGCATGACTACTTTGTGATTGACTGTGTGTGTGCACATACAGAGTAACAAGCAAGAGTGCTTTCAAAACCATACAAGCCTTGCAAAAGTCACAGCCAATTTAACGAGGCAAGAAATGCGGTTCATCCATATTGTTGCATGTTGGACAATGCATCTTCGGAATGTTTGGCAAAATTCTCTTAATGTTACTGTAAGTGTTTATTTGTTCATCTAGATATAATCTGAATTCCTGCCTTTTCATTACTGCAAACTGTCTTAATATTTTAAAGATAAGAAGTAAGTAGGGTTTCAATTTAGATAATTGAAAGAATACCTTGACTTCTGGCAATTGCATGAAGATATGGACGAATTTTCTTGGCAACAGTATGGATTCTTTCTTTCAACTTCCCAGCTGGCAAATAGCCTGAGGATATCTTTGTTCTCTCCTCTAAACTCTGGTTTCCTTTTTAACGATCTGTTAAAATTAGGCAGTGTTATCTGTTATAGTGTCAACAGAGAGAAAGGGAAACTGTATCACCAAAAAGTAGGGAAGCAATATTTACATAATTTATGTAATTTGATTTATATGTAAACTCTAAAATGCATTGATTTCTTATTTATATTTATTATTGCTTATGATATGAGGCACAGTTACAAAAGGGCTCTTGGCAGTTTTTATAATGCTTCTTCAGTTGTGGAGTTCTTGCTGTTTTCTGAACTTGGTTGTTTTCTTGAAAATGGTTTGCTACTTAACTAAATAACAAAAATAAAAAGATCATTACATTATTTGGTTTATTTCTCCAAAATTCCAGAATTTCTTGGAAAGACTAGATCTAATGAGCTTAGAGCAGTGGTCGGCAAACCGCGGCTCATGAGCCATATGCTGCTCTTTGGGCCCCCTCCTGTGGCTCTGTCAGATGATCCCACCACTGGGTAGCCCTGTCTCTGCCCCTCACCTGCCCTGAGACGAGAAGACTCGCCCCGTATTCCAGAGCAGAAGCAAAATGCCCCTCTACTTGTCTCTTTTTCCGGCCCTTGTTGGTGCTGTGTGCACCTCGGCCACTGGGGAACACAAGTGACTGTTCTGTGCCAAAACACTGGCTGGACCACCTGGCTGGAGCCGATCCTGCATGTTGTAATGGGCTCCAGGAGGATAAGGAGAAGGACGCCGTCTCCCCCAGTGTGCAGCACACTAAGTTTAAGTGCAACAGCAGCAAGCAGCCACGGAGGCGGGGAGAGAACTGTGGGGAAACGCCCCCAGCCTGTGTCTCAGGGTGGAAAAAGTCACACATCTCCCCATATTGTTCTCTCTGCTTCCATGGCTGCTTGCTGTTTTTGCACTTAAACTTAGTGTGCTGCACAATGGAGGAGATGGCGTCCTCCTCCTCCTGGAGACCATTATGACATGGAGCATCAGCTGTGGCTGCCCAGCTGATGTCTCAGGGTGGAGAAAGTCACACGTCTGCCAACAAGGGCTGGAAAAAGAGGCAAGTAGAGGGGCACTTTGCTTCCGCTCTGAAATATGGAGCGAGTCTCCACTCGTCTCCACCACCGTTCTCTTCTCAGAGCAGGTGAGGAGTGAGGAAGAAGGAGGGGGAGGAAGAGCAGCCAGCCAACAGGGAGCCACAGCAGGGGCTATGGTAAAATATAGTAAAAAGCAC
>JANHFM010003208.1:0-18033 GCA_032468115.1 Grayia smithii
CACTGATTAATTGTTCTAACTGTCAGGAAATTTCTCCTTAGTTCTAGGTTGCTTCTCTCCTTGATTAGTTTCCATCTATTGCTTCTTATCCAGCCTTGGAGAATAGCTTGATTCCCTCTTCTTTGTGGCAACACCTGAGATATTGGAACACTGCTAACATGTTACCTCTAGCCTTATTTAAACTTGACATATCAATTCCAGCAACCGTTCTTTATATATTTTAGCTTTCAGTTCTCTAATCATCTTTGTTAGTCTTCTTTGCACTTTTTCTAGAGTCTCAACATCTTTTTTATACCATGGCGACCAAAACTGGATGTCGTATTCCAAGTGTGGTCTTACCAAGGCATTATAAAGTGGTATTAACATTTCATGTGATCTTGATTCTATCCCTCTGTTAATGCAGCCTAAGACTGTGTTGGCTATTTTGGCAGCTGCAGTGCACTGCTGGCTCATATTTAAATGACTGTCCACTAGAACTCCAATGTTTGATTTTTACCATGTTCTTCCACTGTAGGTGGCTAGCAAAATCATAAAAACAAACATTTACTGATTAATATGCTGCATAGCAGAAAAGTGCAGATATGTATAAAAAAGCAAATAATAACCATCCACTGATAATTAGCTCAACAGTCAAATGCTGTTCTAATTATGTGCAACTTTAACGGCCAATAAAGGCTAAAGAAGGGAAAGGCCCAGGCATAACCACTGCAAACTGCCTTTTTGAGCTGCATTTGGCAGAGATGTTAAGTCCAAAAAAATCCTAAAATTTAACAGAGGAAGTCATGAATAAAAAAGTGACAACACTGCACACTGTCTTTCTTTTAGACATTTGTTTAAAAATACCTTAAAACTATGTCACAATCCTCAACAATAAATTAAAACCCTGTGGTTTGGTTTCCTTTTCACACTTACCATGTCTGCTAATGAAACGTATACAGCTCTCTACCACCAAAGGAATTGCATGGCTGGAATCCTGAATGACAAAATGGACAAAATGTGATGAAAACCAAAAAAAAAATACAAAAGAAAGGAAGGAAGGAAGGAAGGAAGGAAAGGAAGGAAGGAAGGAAGGAAGGAAGGAAGGAAGGAAGGAAGGAAGGAAGGAAGGAAGGAAGGAAACTATGAGTTTTTGAGCTTCATATACTTTGAAATAGTCTACCAAGGGACATCTATTTCCAAATATAAGATTGTTATATAGTAAGCATCGTGCAAAATATATTATTCAATAAATACACATACTGGGAAACTGGGAATAGACACAGTGTTTATATATGGTCAGTTATGTTTAATGACTATTAACACCCAAAAGAAGAATACTTTTATAGGGAAAAAAACCCCAGCAAGATACTACTAAATGAAATTAAGACAGAATTTTAAGATTTTTTTCCTCACGAAACTTTTTGTGATAATAACCATCAGGATATTTAAATACATATTGTTTCTATTTCAGGATATAGTCAACGCCTTTAATAGTTATCTCTTTGCTCAGGATCTTTCCATATATCATTACACCTTTTGTCTTACAGAACTGATGTTATCAACCCAGGAAAGATATGTCTCAATGGCGGTTTCTTTTTCCATTATTTTTAGTCTGCTTTATTCTGATAGAGAATACCAAATCCTCATATTGGAACAGAGCTCCCCTATGTTTTTCTCAAACTATTGCTATTTTAAAATAAATTGCTAGTACTGTCATTAGTAAAAAAGACAAATAGTTGCTTATCATTACTTATATTACAGAATTGACTTGGGAATAGAAAAATAGAATTTTTGGACAAATTAAATGAAGATTTCTATATGTTTTACTGTAAGCTAATAATTAAATGACAACAAATTATAAATGAAGCCTCCAATCAAAGCTGTTCTTGTTCTTCAAGAGGAAAAAAAAGAAACCCAAATTTCTCACTTTACCGTGAACATATGTTATAGCTTCTAGGGCTCTATAAAGCATGCTGAGAGGTCCTTTGCTAAGCATGACAGCATGCAGCATTAAAGCTGTTCCTCCTCTGGAAGGATCAGCAATGCTGCTTTGAATATTGCCTTTAGTGGTTTGTGTGGGTGCGTGTATATGTGTGTGTATGCGCACATGTACAGATAACATTTCTGCTGTGACCATCCGTGAAGCAAAGCAGCTGTATATGTACACACAGGGACAAAGAACCAGAATAGCTTCCTTTAACCCTTCAAATAAGGGATATTTTGTGCTAATAAGCATTGTAAACCAGCTCTTCTGAATGCAATTTTACAGCCTACTAGCTTTTCCAATAGTATGTTAAAAATTAGCATGCCATTAGTCATCAGATAGGGACAAAAAGACACTGGAATTTATCTTATGGCCACAGCACATCTCCCTCCCACCTCCCTCTACACACACACACACACATAAACATACTCCTACCTAACAAACCAGAAAATAATGCAAGAGGTGCTGACAGTAGTGCTGAAACACACAATTACAGTGAAATGGAGCAGTTAAGTTGTGAGTTATAAAGGTGAACCAAAGTGGAAAAGAACAAACTGCTCAGGTAAATTCCAGCCATTAGAGGGCAACAGCTTCAAGTTCAAAAATTCCAAGCAGGAAGAGATAAGAGAACAATGTGTATGGACCCATTCATAGACACATTTATTTGTTCTGTGCAAATTTAAAAAAATCAACTATAGCACTACAGATAAATGATAGCCTCAAATGAAATTCAGCAAATTCTAGCCTCAAAACGAATCAACAGATAATCCACAGGGGCCTTCAGTTTGCCTGAGTATTCACCTCCCTCCAGTTCCTCTAAGATTCAATGTTATATGCACAGCAACAACTGAACACATGATGGTCCTTTTCACATACTATGCAATTCAATTGATATATTACTTCAAATTGGCAATTCACTCTAAACTGTTCCCTGGTCATTCAAAAGGTAACTGATCTTCATTCATAAATGCCTGGTTACCAATAAAGCTTAGAGAACAGGAAGAATCAGGGAAAATGGTATAAAATACAGATTCTGAGCTATTCTCCACCAAGATTATTGGTGGAGAAACAGGTTTCAATATTGTTGCTAATAATTTGTACGCGAGATAAATTCTAACATAGCATTAGTTGATTTCTCAGGAATCTAGTATCAGGTTATGCCTTGTCCTCACAAATGTCCTTAGGCAATATCAGAAGAAGAGACAAATTTCCCGTTTACCTTCTATGTAGCAATTTTTTTTGCTTATAAATATTAGAGAAGGGATTATTGATCTGCAAACTTCACTGAGTATTTTTGACTGAGCTGCAAGGTATAAATGCTTTAAATGAGTAAATAAATAAAATAAATAAATATAAAGACTCTCTTGATATATTCTGACAGTACTATATATTCTATCACATTCTTGACGAATGTATCTTGTCTTTTTATGTACACTGAGAGCATATGCACTAAAGACATATTCCCAATAAAGAATTCTATCTGTCTGTCTGTCTATAAATA
The DNA here is from genome assembly GCA_032468115.1 of Grayia smithii. Classification (NCBI taxonomy): domain Eukaryota; kingdom Metazoa; phylum Chordata; class Lepidosauria; order Squamata; family Grayiidae; genus Grayia; species Grayia smithii. The sequence continues at coordinate 3,465 of JANHFM010003208.1, forward strand.
AATTTGGCTTTGTTTTTTTTTCTTCATCTTACTCTCCAATTAAACTCTTGTGCATTTATACAATATATGGTGATGATTATATAACACTTTTTTAAGTTTTGCACTTATTCATTTTCTAGGTTTTTCTCAAACATTTTCAATGGTCCTCTTACCTTCTACTATAAAATCACAGAATCAACTAAGTTTAGAATAACAGAGTTGGATGGCAGCCTGTTCTACTGTTGATAGCTCAAACTTCAGCAAATGCTGAAGCACCTTTCTTCCAGTTTCAATGTTTCTGACCTTATCCTCCATGGCAATGGAAAATAAATCATCTCCTGTGTGACAACCCTTCAGTATTTGAAGACTGCATTCATATTTCACCTTAGTTGTCCTTCTTATAAGATCCTTGTTCTTTAACTACTTTGGGTTTGGTTTCCTTCACTATCTTGGTTGTGCTCTGCTGAACTTATTCGAATTGGTCATCATTCTTTCAAAGATGCAGTACCCAGAACCAGACAGAATATTTCATGTGCGGTCTGACCCAGGCAAAGAAGAATTACTAATTAACAATTGCTTTCCATGTTCTGGACTCTCTGCTCCTTTTAAAGCAGCCCACAAAAGATTGCTGCAAAAAAGACCAGAGTCCAGAAATAACTTACAGCAACAGCATGTTCAGTAACAGCCAACAACTATAGAGTGATTTTATCGTCATTTAAATAAATTTCTTACCTGCTTTCTTATAGTAGAACTGCGTCTGCTGTTGATCCAAGAATTCACATGAACCATTATCAGCAGATGAGGGAGAACAGAAAGAGAAAGCAAAAACATGTTTCAAATAAATCATTTACAATAAAAATACCCTGTTTTCCCCAAAATAAGACAGCCCCTGATAATAAGCCCAATCGGACTTTTGAGCGCAAGTGCTAAAATAAACCTCCCCCCAAAAATAAGCCTCCCCAACAGTATTTAAATGCAGAGCTGAAAATCAGGTAAGACGGCAAGAGGAGCCCCATCTTGCTCCACGTGCTCCAAAATAATAAGACTTCCCCAAAAATAAGGCCAAGCGCTTATTTCGGAGTTCAAAAAAATATAAATCAGGATCTTATTTTCGGGGAAACATGGTATTAATTTATTTGAAATATAAATAGCTCATCAGTGAGGGGTGGTAGAGAAGAATCAAAGACAAGAAATATTTTCATTAATTTACTTCCAAGTTTTAAAATTTTTCTAATTTAAAATAAAAGTACTATAATGGTCAAACAGGCACAGCAGGGATTATTGCTAACAGAAGGCTATACTTAACCTTTTACTTCCAATCTTAGAGAGCATCACTATAAGCCCCTTCTTTCTGTAATGTCATTTAGAAATTATTTAAAGGCCGCACCATGCTAAGAAAGGCGTGCTCTGCTGGGTAATTTACAGCCACAAGGGAGAGGAAAATTCAGATTATTTTCTCTGAAACAAATTCAAACTTAATGACATTTTATTAAAACATGCCTTCAATAAAAGTAGCAGGATTTGAAATAACGAGATCAAATACAAACCATCTCATAAATGTGTTTGTGATTTCTTATATATTACTAGGAGACTCAGAGTAGAAACATTTGTTTAGGTGTTCTCATGTGGAACACCTTGTCACTCATTTTAAATATACTGGAGTACCATCATATCTGCTGAGAATATCACTTGAGGCAGAGGATTAATGGGTTTCTCTGATCACAGTTTTCAATGACCAAGGAATGTAGTGATATTAGAAGTTAGCCAGAAGATTTATGCAGTGTATCTAAGGTGGCAGCTAACCTAAAGATATTTCTCACGAGTCCTTAAGAGCCACAGAAGTTTAGTTTGTCTTTATAATTTATCTACAGATCCAAGGCACTTCAATTTAATCATTTGGATGGCTCTCCTGAGGACCTGTAGGATTACACCTTGAACTGATGTGATTGAAATCTTTCCTATGGGAAAACAGAGTTGTCTCTAGACTGACTTATGACTTCTAAAATAACTTTGAAGGGGAGGAAAAATTGGAGTACATGACACACTCACTCCATACAAGTTTTTGGATGAGATAGCAGTTAATACTAGTATTTGTTGTGTATAGAAATTATAATTTCAGGTAATAACATTTCCATCACAGAGTCGCTACTTAGCTGAAGTACACATCTCCAGATAATATAGAGCAGGAGTCCCCAACCCTCGGTCTGTGGATCAGAACCAGTTCACGGCATGCCAGAAACGGGCCACACAAACAAGTGAAGCGCCATCCACAGGATGCAGGCACCACGTAAAACCACCCCGTCTGGTCTGTAAAAAAAAACTCTTTCTCCACAGAACCAGTCCCTGCTGCCCAAAAGATTGGTGGCCACTGATACAGAGCAGTAGTCTGTCAAAAAAAAATAAGGTAGTTTTCCATTTCCTTGTTCTGTTTGTTTCCTGCTCTGATGTCCTATCAACTTTAGTATATAAATACAATGCACACATTTTAAAATCTTATATATTTACATCCAATTTTGTTATCCTAACAACAGATCCATAATGGTTAACAATAAATAGTTAACTTGATGTTATTGCCCCAGATCAATGGTGAATGACATACAAAAAAAGACTGATCATAATTACTGACTATATGTATGTACTATTATATGCTTATTTGCACCTGCAATGGACAAATAGATGCTTGCAATTACAATGTGATGCCCAGTTGTTTTTCATGAAGTTTACTTAGAACTCTAGGAGTTATGCTCACTTTTCCCTATTATCCATTAACTGAAAGCAACAGTTAATAGAAGCTGCATCCCTGCTGTTTATGTTGTCAGATATACAGTAATTTTGATAAACAAGATAGGCAGGGATGGACAAAAATGTAAGGATTAAATCTTGTTTCCTTCTTAGTCTCCTCTTTGAGACTTCAATAGAAAGTGCCATTAGGCTGTGAGATAACATAAACGATAGAGTTTATATATTCTGGCTAACCATAATATGATTGATTTGCTTTGGTCTTAATTTCCTGTGTGAGCTTGGGTTGGCACACAAACTATGCTTTAAATATCATGGTCTAACGCAGGGGTGTCAAACTCAAGGCCCAGGGCCCAGATCCGGCCCACAGAGTGCTTACATCTAGCCCATGGGGCCACCCTGGAAACAGCGAAGAACTTGCCCATGGTGCCTCTGCCAGTGAAAACAGAGCTCTGTTTTTGCTGGCAGAGAGTTGCAGGAGGCCGTCGCCACTGAAAATGGAGCTGGGGACCCCGTTTTCTCTGGCAGGGCACTTGGGCCACCACAGGTGCCCCCGACATGAGTGATGATGAACTGGCCATGCCCACCCTGGTCACAGCCCCTCCTCTCCCCTTAGGTCAAACACAACCTTGATGCGGCCTTCAATGGAGTCAAGTTTGACACCCCTGGTCTAGTGGAAAATGGGAACTCAATCAGAATAATAAACACAGAGAACACAAAAGACCCTGTTCTTCCAACACCGTTCAGAATATTGATCCATGTAGGTTAGAATTGTCTATGCTGGCTGGCAGAAGCCATCTATTCAGATTCAACCAGAAGTTTTTTCAAACTCTCCTTAAAATAAAGTAATTTTCCTATAGCTATGCACCATTGTTAGAAGGCAACACTTAGCAAGGATTAGTACTCAACAGACTTCATCTCAAACAGATAATATAAATCAGAGATCTTCAAACTTGGCAGCTTTAAGACTTGTGGACTTCAACTGTTTTGGAGTTCAACATAGCTGGCTGGAGAATTCTGGGAGTTGAAGTCCACAAGTCTTAAAGCTGCCAAGTTTGAAGACGTCTGATATAAATGGATTCTCTAAAAATGTTAACAATGTTTCTCTTAGAACTGGGGAACTTGAAATGACAAATATGGAACATGGTGGCAATATACTACTGAGATAATTTGGCTAGATATGAACCATCGGCCTGCCATTCGTCATCTTGCTCATTGTTCCTTGATTGTGTAACTAAATCTGATTTCAGTTGTCCATGTTCAACTCAATTTGAAAGTAATGGAAGCAGCTGGCGATAGGTCAAACTGGCTGATTTGTTGTTTACAGTGTTATTTCAGTGTATGTTTTTATGAGTGTTATCCACCTAGAATCATGAGGGGGTAGCATACAAATGGCTGCACCATTAAATAAATAATAGCAAAAAGGAGCACCCCATTTTATTTTTTTGGAAATCAGCTCTGATAGACTACCCCTTGCTTTTGCTTCCAATTTGGTTATTCCCATTCTGACAAGTGAATTGCTGGAAATAAAGGTTACTGGAAAAAATCCTATTTAATTCAATTCCTTGCCAAATCAGATGGATGATGAATTTGAAAGAAAAGCAGCCTTTCTTGTACTTAAGAAACATACTTTTAATTTTGTGGTTTTTTAAAAAAAAATCAAGAATCAAGAAAGAATCCAGATGTTTCCCGTTGTTCTTCCGTATTGTGCTGTTTTTATCTGTGTTTTCCTATTCTTCTTTGTTTTTAGATGTTTTGATAATTGTAAGTCATAAGAAGTTGCTGGTGTTGAATGGTACATAAATCGTAATCGTCATCATCACCATTATCATGATTGGAATAATAATGGAATTCCAATATAGTCCCAATAATAGTTGAATTATTATTAATAATAATTAAATGAAAATGGTGCTGTAGGTTCCTCTCACAAGCAATTTAAAGTATTTTCAAATGTTGATCTCAATACTACCATTATATTTAATACTGTACCACAATGAATCGTATTTCATTACTGCAAGTGTCAGTTCACAATTAGGAACTATCAGCTGAGCTTGATTTTATTATTTTATTTACTTGATTTATATCTTATCTTTCTTTCCACAGGGATATATAAATCAAAGTAATTATTCCAAAACAGCTAACCTTCTTTTTTAAAAAATACAAACATGTACCATATGGACATACATCTTTGCTTCTAGGCCAAACAGTAATGGCAATTTGGAGATTTGTAACATTCCACAGAAGACCTATAAAAAGTCATTTTTTTCAATTATTATTTCCACATCTGCAGTGACATTTATGATAGAATGATTGATGTCAGGCCCAGTTATAACAAAACGTTTATTCTCTTCACTGATTTAATCCAATTCTCTGTCAGACCAGATGGGGTCAGTGGGGCAAAATGGAAGAAACCTCTGTATGATTGATCTCTCCCCTCCTCTGTTAGGCAATCAAAAGCACTTCAATATTTTTTTTTCAGGGCTTTTTATCCTACTGGGTAGAGATGAATCTAGCAAAGCACAGTGCTGCCTGAGAAAATCTAGAGAACCTATGATATATTATTGGCTAAATAATCAAATCATGGGCTGGGTTCACAATGAGCTAAACTCCTATTCTATTCTATTCTATTCTATTCTATTCTATTCTATTCTATTCTATTCTATTATATTCTTGTTTGGAGTTGAATTAGTTAACATTTGGTTTGCAGGAAACTCCTGTTTTGCCTGTTGGAAGATACTCAAACAAGGAAGCTGCTTGCTGCCACACCTACCTTGCAAGAGAGCAGTCAGTCCTTTGACCTGTGATGAGAAAAATGAAAACAAATTATGTTTTTAAACAGAGGGGAAAATTTTTGCAGGAGAGGCATGTGTAAAAAATTTGAAAGGGAACTGGAAGAAACTGTTATGGAAGGAAGGAAGACACACAGTGGCTGATTCCCCTCCACAGCAGTCATTTTGATCAAGATGATCAACAGCAAATCATGAAATATGGAGTTTTTGGTTCTCTGAGCTTGCTCTACTAGTTTTAGTAGATATGTGGTAAATAGGGCAAATTATTACATATAAACAAGTAGCAAACCTCACCTCACTCATACTTACCTTACCTAGTTGAATAATGAAAGACAACAATAATGAAAGTTCAGAGAACACAAGAATCTCAAAAGTTCAACCTGAGCTACTAATATTCTCTTCCACTAGATCAGGAAATGCACAAAACAGTTCTTAGCTGCCTGAGGATTTGCCTTGCTCTTTCAACTCTGACTTGCTGTACCTGCTAAAATTGTTAATGCGTATAATAAGAAGGCATGACAGGAAGTATGGCATTTCTTTCTCTTTCTCAGCAAGAAATTACTATTTTTCAGAAATCATTCAGAAAATGTGCACAACATTTTTAGATTTATTAACATGGAATGTTCTGTCCAATCTGGTCACGGTGGCTGTGGATTAACTGATCTTTCATGTCATACCTCTGGAGAGCTGCTGGTTGCTCTACAAGATACAATGCACTAGCACACTAGCTAGTTCAGAAGTCGATTGTTTTATTATTTCCTGTTTTTTTATTTATTTATTTTTAAATCCACAAATATTTCAAATGAGGAAAAAGACACCAAACTGCAATGCAATATTTAAAAGCATCTCAACTTACAGTAATAGAGAAGACACGTTATTTGACAGATAACAAAACTAAGATAGCTTTCTCTATTGCAATGGTATTGATTAATATCATCTATAGTTTTTCCCCCAAGATCAGAAATGAAATGAATCAAAGACAGCTGATTGTTAATCATGGCTAATAAATAACACATTTTAAACAATCACTTTCCCACTCCTAGGAGAAAAACTTAATTATTCAAAGCAGTTCATATTTTATAATAATGTTATACTAAACCAGAGTTTCTTGCCATCTGCCCCATTTCCATTATGGAATATTAATGGAATATATTCCATTATGGAATAACTACATATATATAATAACTACATGACTTTAACAACGTCAAAAGGCTTTAGTATTACATTAACAAATGCAGGTAAAAGATAGGAAATTCTGTACCAAAAGATCTGCTGGTATTTTCTATTAATGGAACCTGCCATGTCCAGAGTAAAATAATTTACAAGTTGGAAATAGAATGGGACAGAGAAAACAAATCAATACTCTTTTGCCCCAAAGCTAGATAACAAGCCATATTTTGCAGTCTGTCGAGCAATCGCTAACAGAGAAACAATGCCAAAGATTTCAAGCAAGCAGTTTCTGATCCAACAACATTTATCAACAGTGGTTAAGATTAACATCTAAACCCACTTCAATTTATAGCATTTTGCTTCGGATTAGAAAGCAATGTATATGTATTCTTCTAACATTCTTGCCCACCCAGATAATTGCATTTATCTCTTTTTAAATAGCTCAGATTGGGGACTGAGATCTTTGTGAGCAATGTGAATTCATAAAAGCTTCACTAAGTACTAGAAAAAGGAGGTTTTCTGATTTTATGAAATCAGGCAAAAACTTCAGTGTTTCTGATGCTCTCCCAACAGGGAGTCAGTTAAAGGGGCAAGCAGGTTAAGGGAAGCAGTATGGTAGAATGCAGAATTCAGAAATGACTCAAGAATGCAGTTTGTCACAGGGTCAGCTTGAGTATTATATGTTGATACTCAAAGGGAGGGAAAATGCTCAAAGGAAATAACCTTTCTGACTTGTTTTACTTTACATGATAGCTGAATAATTTCTTTACGTGAAAAAAAAATACGTATACTGCTTCGTTTGGCTTTAAGTCAGATGAAGAAGAACAATTTTGGTTATGTTTTTGGTTAAAAATAACAAAATATAATTTGTGTATTCAGATCACAGAGCCTTTTCCAAGTCACTTGCATTACTTCTCCTAGACTATTTCATAGTTTGAAGAAATAAAAATGTCAAGCTTCTATAATAATTCCCCAAATATAAAATATATACTCAAAGCTGCCTGTTTTTGGCCAGGGGAACCCAGCCATATGGCTCAGGAAAAGATTTTATAAGAATCAAAGAAAGTTCTGCAAAATATTGGTTCGTTGCAGTTTAGAATAAATTTTGTGATTTACATTTTCTCCCCAAAGACTTGAATACTGTAAGTGGAACCAGATCAATATGAAGAGCTACTTTATTGTTTGGAGTTGATTCTTGCAGTTAAATTAAAAGTGAAAACTATTCTGCCAGTTTATTTATATTCTCTATCCTTGCTCTTCTTAGATTATGAAATGATTCGGTCACTGGCACCAGACAATTAATTCCAGCAATAACCACTGGTAATCCATTCATTTTATTGAAGTGCCAGTAGGCTATATGCATGCCAAAGTACTTCTTAATTCTACTTAAAAACACCCAGTTTTCCTGTGTGACTAAAAAATCCATACAGATATGGGAAGCAACCTAGTTCAACAATAAAAGTACTTCCCTAATGATAGAATATTTGCACACCATGAGAAAAAAAATGATTAATTGCAAGAATTAACCTAATTTGATTCTGCAGATATGCTGAAATGGGAGGGGAGTGGAGAGAAAATGGTTTCACTTAAACAAATAGATGTTGCACATTATTGGCTCATTAAGCACTTCCCTTTTGCCATTACTTAAGCAGCACTGCAGGGATGGAATAATAAATCCATAAAACATGACTTTGTCCACTTAGCATTGATAATCCAAGATTGTTATGCTCAGTCAGCTGCCTAATTTAGTAATTACAAAGGCTGGGCTGACACAGTGACAAGCAATTCTTATGCTTACTTTCTCCCAAAGTCTTCTGGAGGAGGTCATGCTTGGCCTGGAGCTTGGTGATAAGGTTCCTCCCTTCCAGATATTCCTTCAATTTCTAAAAGAAGAAAGAAAGAAAAATATTTTTGAAGAATTAAAATTTATTTCTCAAATATTTGAGAGCAATAAACCAAGGAATCAGAAAGACTCAAAAAGAATCAACATTCTGCCATGTTCCAATTGAAAACTATTACATGAGAAATAATTTGGAACAAATCAACTACCGTGTTTGCTGTTAAATAACTAAAACCAATATAATTAATTTTTTTCAATCAGAGATCCCTTGATGGCACAGTAGTTTAAGCAAACCTTCATGGATCAGATCAGAGATGGCAGTGTTGCTTTACCTAAGAACCAATCAATACTAGTAACCTTAATTTATCTCCTTCACTGAATGATTTCATATTCTACTCTTTTCTCTGCCTTGTTCTATGGATTTTAAAATAGGATTAATAGTATATTCAGATTAATTAAAACAGATTAAGAATGGTAAAGTGTACAGATGTAACCTCATTAATAATGAAGCAAAGATATTTGCATGCTGACTGAATTCTTTTTTTAAAAAATTCAAATGAAACATACAATGCTTTAAAAGAAACTATATATAATCCCTGGAATATAATATCACATGAATACTTGAGACTAAAAACCCTCTCAGATCATTGAACATTCATCTAGTCCAGTATTCAATTAGCACTCAATTGTTTCTGGAAGAACATAAACTGTAGTTGATATTCAATAATCAAAGATATGCTGCCTATAAATATGAGGTTGCCTTGGTACCCCAAAGGCATAGAGTTTCCAGTGTGATTTTTTGTCATTTTGGTGAAAGTAGTGAGTGCCTGTGGATGCTGCTGGATCTGCCCTCTGTTTGCATTTTGTGTAATTTGTGAGATGGTATTGTTAGCAAATAACATAAATGGATACAAGTGATTTTTATTTACTTATTATATTTGTACATTGCCAAAACTTGCTGTTCAAATAGATATACAATAAAAACATAAAAGAACAAATTACAAGAAAAGAGAAATCAATTAGGAATATAATAACCTCAGGCACCTTTACTGTAATGGACAATATTACTTCAACAGTTAATGAAATAGTTAATATGGAAAATATCTTCATTTTAACAATTTATTGAAGGATGTCTAGGAGAGGCAATTCCAGAAATTAGGTCCATTTCGGAGAAAAGTTGTCTATTGTTTCCATCAATCTCACCTCTGATAAATATGGAATATTCAGCACCATAACTAAGGCAAATATATTTGGCAGTTGTGTTTATGTAGAGAATAAGGTCTTTAAGTTATGTAGAACTTTAAAAACTAAAGCCAATACTTTAAATTGTAAATGTTGCTATAAATCAGAAAATTACAAAATGAGTGTGAACATAAAATATGCATACATTAACACCACGTCAGAATTTGAAAAGAACTGAAGATTTGGATATGTTCCAACTCCTGGGAGATGTGAGGTTAGATAGCTTGTTGACAGACTTTTCTTCAATTGCTTTGTTTAGGTTTATCCTTGGCAACCATTGTATGCTTTTATGTTACTATTTTTAACATGTTGTTAGCTTCCCAGAGTCAAATTTGTGAAATCCCCCACTATATAAATTGATTTAATACACCCATACATACATTTAGGCCGCACTGGTCAAAGTGAAATTTCAATTAATCCCCCAGTGAAAAGAAGCTGACATAACCTCTACATGTAGAGTTAACACAGTATTTGTCAGTATTCAATAACAACTTATTTTGCTATATGAACAATTTACACAAATATCTAAACCCACAACCCCACCTCTTTTAGTACAATTAAAGTAAATTATCATTTGAATAAAATGTGACCCCTGATGATAATGTGGACACGGCAATGAAATTTTCTTGACAGCATCATAGATTGCCACTGCTTTCTGCCCAAAAAAAGTTTATTCCCACCCCCAATCTAGCCTGCAACTCAGGTTATTTCAGGTGGCCTTCTATCAAGTACTAAACTGGTCCCATTTTACTTAGTTTATTCCCATTTTTTTCAGAGGTCAGGGGATATACAAGGGGATTTTATTTTATTTTATCCTTTCAACAACAATCTTGTTAGATTGAGAAACAGTGACAGGACTAAAATTGTTCAGTGTTTTTTCAAATGCATTTTCTCAATCTTAACAAATTAACACAAATTAACAAAATAATTATTTACAAAAAAAAATATGCTATATGAAGGCAAAGTCACCAGAGAATCCAGTTTGTCATTTCTTATGAACAGATATGCCAGTTCAGATCACGAGAGAAGCATAAGGAGGTGGCTAGAGTTGCCTCACCCAACATATTTTGCACAGTAGTAAGCTCCAAGGATTTGTTTCTAGGATTTTTTCAATCATTTTAATCCTTGGTAAAATCTTGAAAATCTACAGTATTCGGATTATACTTCACATGTACCCATTTATAAACTGACTTCTTCTAAGAGCTCAAGGCAACTTCACAACAACAACCCTATGTCTCAAAAAGCATGAGCAAGCTGAAAGTGGACTTAAACCTGGATGTCCCCAGATTTAAGTCTACATCTTAACTATAATATAGAAATATATATTGTGGTGACCATCTGAGACCATCTCAAAAGGGCCCCATAAAACTGGACTGCTTATAAGAACAAATTTCATATGACTCACTTTAAATATTTGAAATTACTTTCCTAAACTTCAAGGTTACAGTTCTTTTCTTCTTACAATATGTATGAAAAAGTTACGTGAATTTCAAAAGAACATAAAAGGTTTATGCCCTATTTAAATAAAGTGTTGTTGAAAAGCACTCAGTGGAAACTCCTTAATCTTCTTAGCTGACAGAGTTCATTAAATACCAGAGGTGTCTAAGTATCTACAATATTGACATTTTGATGTGTGTATTCCTTATTCAGTATTAGTTTAAATGTTTTATATTTCAGTGAACTGATTAATTACAGAATTACAGATGATGGCTTTTCAAACTTTAAACAAATAGGGTTAACCCCTCTGCTTTAAAGAGTAAACTGTCAAAAATCAGAGCAATTAGGTTTTTAAAAGGCAGCAGAAACACATTTTGAATAAAAAAACCAAAATTTGTATATTGTGTAATGCAAAATTAAAACAACTCTCAAGATAAGGATAAACGAACACTAAAGCAATCTGCACTTCCCTGAGAGATTCAGGAAACAGTATGCCAAAGCAGTGACTGGAGCACCTTTCAGCATTGATATATATTCACAGTTCAGTGGCTTACTCCCTGCTGTCAGTCAAGACTCCATTAACATAAATAACCACCTGATAATAAGGCAGGACAATTGCCTGCCTGGAGCCAATTTAAATTGAAAGTTATATTCTGGAACCTAAACTATTAGGTCATCTTAGGAAGATATTTTTAAAAGCCCACAATGGACACCTATTATTCCAAACATTTTGCTTCCAAATAATGCATAAACCTGATGCTGGTTTATAAGTAAATGTGGCCTGAGGGGGGGGAAAAAAATCACACTGTGATTTTGGGAAAGCAACAAATTAAGATTCACATCTAACTAGAAAGATAGTGTTTCTTTCCTCACCAACAAAGAAAAACTTAAACTTATTGCTGATTTCCAATCTAAGACATTATGATCATGACTGTAGTCACTGTCATGCAACTTTGAAAAATATTCAGAACCCAACACTTCCGCCCCTTTCTGATCAATGTTTTAAAATGAAAAGGTCTATTATATTCACTTTGAAGGATAGGATAGGACAGGACAAGACAAAGGGCTGAAACTGGTCAGCAGGAATTGTTGTGTCTCTAGCCAAAGACAGACATTTTATAAACAAGAGACAGAAAGCAAAAACAAAACTTGGAAATGAATAACCAAATGGCTATTGATGTAAAAAGGAAGACTGGCAAAATTCACACTTCAAAGAGGCTATCTATGTGAACAGCCCCTCAGTCAACAGAAGGGGAGGGATACGGTATCATCTATCTCCAGTCTACAACACAGACCTTTCAACAGTTCCAAGAAGGCTCCACACCCATTTGCACTACCCAGGTGACACTGAAGACACAGATAAACCTACAGGCAGCCTTAATAATTTGCTAAAAGAATGCAAATGACCAGCTGTCTGCAAGAGTATAAATCCTTCCATTCCCTACCATCCAGTCAGAGCAGAAGAAGTTTCTTGGATGAGAAGTGAAACATCTTCAAAGAAAAACCAGAAAGTCCAGTTGCCTTTTGAAAATAATAATAATAATAATAATAATAATAATAATAATAATAATAATAATTTAAAAAAAGCACCTTTTGGGATTCAAACCTTAGGACTTGCAATACACAAAGTGTTGTAATGGAATGTGAGAATGACTTTGGAAGATTGGGAGGGGGAGGGGAGAGATGCTGCCTAGGGAACATTAAGATAAAAGGGAAAGGAGCCCACTACTAGATAATCTGCAGAGAAAGAAATTTAGATTCCCGAAACTATTCAGGTAATAAAAAGATGGTGGGAGAATTATGCTTTGAGACTTGCAAGATTCTATTACTGTAGTCTTACAATAAAATAGACTTCAGACATTTTTTTTTTCCTGTTCAGTCTATCTGGGAGTCTGACAAGGGCAGAATTCCTGGGTCTGGTTAGACAGCAAATTACCTGAATATATGGCTTCCTAATACTGTGCAATAAATCTACTTACCTAACATTTTAAGTCTGCTTTGTAATATAATGTGTATGTGTGTGTGGGGGAGCTAACTGCCATGCCTGCTATGAAGTCTTGCAATACATTTTGCCTTCCTGGCCCCTGACTAGAGAAGGACAGCCTGTCCTCCACCCCAAAGATTAAGAAATGGCTACAGAATCTCTTACAAACTCAGGCTATGCTTTTTATCCTTATTCCAGTATAAGAATGAAGTTGCAATGCAAATGGACCAGTTAACCCAGACAATGAACAAAAGATAGAACATAATTTGCCATTAGTATTAGTTCAAGGGCTTCAGTTTCTATTTTTGAAATCCTCCAGTGCTTCCCTTCCTGACTAGTATAATAGAAATCTACACAAATATATTAACTTCCTCACTCACTATGAATTATATATATCTCCCTAAGACTTGAGGATTTTCTCACCAATTGCCCTTGTATAGGATTTATAATCGGTCTGATGACCACAACAGCTGGAGAATGAACAGTTTGCTTTCTGAGATAGAATGCACTGGATTTGGACAACAATTTCATGACCCTCTTTAGGACTAACATTTGACAATTCTATTAAACAGGTGACTACCAACTGTGAAATTTGCTGCCTACAACAGGACAGATATTCTCAGTGCAGCAATACCTTAAAGAGTTTGGCTGCATTAATTCAATCTGTTTGAGGCTGGTGGAAGACTTGTATAGGAGGGAGAGGAAGATCCCACTAATCTCTTTCATTCTTATCTTCCTCCCTTCCACCCGACTTCAGAATTTTCAGAAGCAGAACCAGTTTAGCAAAGCTGTATTTCCTGCCATGAAAAACTGAACCAATATTTGAGCCCTAAATATCACACTTGTCAAGGAAGGGGATGTTTTGCAAGCAGATGCCCAAATTGCTGAAAATCTAATCTATAAGCCTTTCCTATCCTTTAAGTGTTTAGAGGCTTGATCTTCAGGATTTAATTAAGCCTATATGTGTGATTCAGTCACTTAATCATTCCTGTAACGCTACTGACCTAGAAGGGCTCAGAAATAAAACTGCAGGTCCTAATAGCAGTGCCAGTCTGGTGTCAGTCTGTTACAGAATCCCCTACTGAAGGCAAATATGCTCTTGGTAAGCAACCTGGTGATTGCCCACTTTCAGCTGACATTATCAATGCCTAGCTTTAATGCTTGGGACTCACCTTTGAGCACAGTATACTTGCTATCAGCAATCATCAACAGTCCACACAATTTTATTTAGCAGTGCTATTGCATTTTTTTTAAAGAATCCTGGGAATTAACTAATGTTATCTCCCAACGAGATAACAAGGTGGCTGGATGAAGTCACTGAAGCAGTAGGCGTGAGCTTAAATGGACTCCAGAGGATGGTAGAGGACAGGAAGGCCTGGAGGAACGTTG
>JANHFM010003208.1:43302-60808 GCA_032468115.1 Grayia smithii
CCGAATCTGGTGAAATAGCGGGGAAGTTGGTGGTTGAGATGGCTGGCGAAGAGGTCTACTCGAGGAAGACCGAAGCGTATCGAGAGGGTCCTGAAGATGGAGGGGTGCAATTGCCACTCCGCGTAGTCCAGAGTCCGTCTGCTCAACCAGTCCGCCTGGATGTTGTCTTTCCCTGTGATGTACTCCGCCTGGAGAGAGAGGAGGTGGCGTTCTGCCCAGACACCCAGGAGTCTCGCCTCGTTCATCAGAGCTCTGGATCTGGTGCCCCCTAGCCTGTTTATGTGGGCTTTGGCTGTGACATTGTCCGTCATGAGCAAGACATGGCGGCCCTCGAGTTGGTCCTTGAAGTGGAGGAGGGCTAATCTCGCGGCGTATAGTTCGAGCCAGTTTATGCCCATCTTGCGCTCGCGGGAGGACCAGCGACCCTGCGCCGAGTGGGTCCTGACGTGGGCTCCCCAGCCAAGGAGGCTCGTGTCTGTGGTGACCGTGATGTGAGACGGCTCCATGAATAAGCTGCCCTTTAGGAGGGCGTTGGATAGCCACCATCGTAGGGAAGTCCGCACTGACAGGGCGAGGAAGAGTCTGCGGGAGTTGCTTGTTCCCGCCCGTTGACTGGGAAGAAGGGTCCACTGTAAGGTCTGGGAGTGTAAGGAAGTCCAAGGTACGATGCTGAGGCAAGAGATCATCTGGCCTAGGAGCTTGGAGAGACGAATCATTGGAATTGTTCTGTGTGTTAGAATGGATTTGACCGAGGTCCGTATTTTGGTAACTCTGTCTGGGGACAGGAAGACCTTGCAATTTAAGGTGTCAATGCGTGCCCCCAGGTGCTCCAGTGATGTTGACGGACTGAGGTGGCTTTTCTCCCGGTTCACCGTGAATCCGAATTGTTGGAGGACTTGAACGGTGCGCTTGATGTCGAGTATGGCTTGCTCCCTGGTGGACAATTGGAGAAGTATGTTGTCCAAGTAAAATTGGGTCCGGATAGGAATGGACTAAAGGTGCGCTGCCACCACCTCGAGAAGTTTCGCCGAAAATCTTGTAAAAAGATGGCCGCCGCCGCCTCTGCTCTTTTTGGCGCGCTGGCGGCAAACGACAATAGGCTGAACAGGAGGGCACGATACTGGTAGTGTCATCCGTCGAAACAGAAGCAGAGGAATCGTCGGTGGGATGGGTGAATGGGAATGTGAAGGTAAGCCTCGGGGAGGTTGATAGAAGCCAAGAAGTCTCCTCACCGGATGCTGGTGAGAATGCTCTGCAATGATTGCATCTTGAACCTCCGGTATTTGACATAGAGGTTCAATTGTTTGAGATCCAGGATGGCTCTGTTCCAGCCAGATTTTTTGGGAATGATGATGGAATAGAAACCAGATCCCTGGTGGAGGGGGGGACGGGTTCTATGGCCTGGATTTCGAGAAGGTGGACAATCTCTTTGTTCATTAGAGCTAGTTTGGAGGGATTGCAGATGGAGGGACAGTGAATGAATCTGCGAGGAGGCAGGAATTCGAATTCGATGTTTAGTCCCAGATATACAGTTTGAATTGCCCACGCGTCCGTTGAGTTGGCCCGCCAGTGGTGGGCGAACCTGGTGAGCCGACCTCCGATGGAGGACCCACCGAGATAGTCATCTGGTCCTCCGACAGGACCTGGATCTAGAGCTTCGAAAGGAGCGAGATTGATAGTTGGATCTACCGTGATCACGAGAAGAGGAGCGGTCCTAGAACCTCTCTGGCTGTTGGAAACCCCTCTGTTGTGGCTGATAAATGGCTCCGTAGTCGCGAGAACGAAAGGAGGGCCTATGGTAGGAGGAAAAGAATCTGCGGTCCTGTCATCTCGGCTGAGAAGGCAAGTATTTCCTCTTGTCCCGGCCTTCGACCAGGAGAGGGTTGAGAGCCTGTCCGAAGAGATCCTTTTCTTGGAAGGGAAATGCAGAGAGATGGGCTTTGGATCTCATATCGGACTGCCAATGTCTAAGCCAGACAAGGCGCCTGGTCATGACATTTGATGCGAGAGCTCGTGATGCAAATTTGGCTGAGTTAAGGGTTGCGTCTGCTGAATATTCAGTGGCCGAAATAAGCTTGTTAACGTCTTGAAGAAGACGTTTGTCGTCCGGTGGAAGTCTGGCCAGGAGCTAACGGAGCCAGATAAGAGATGCCCTGTTGAAGAAAGACGCCGCCATGGCCGCTTTGATTGCCCATGCTGTTGCGTTATTTGTCTTGCAGCAGGACAGTTCAGATTTTCTGTCCTCCGCTTTGAGACCTTCCGCTGCCTCCGCTGGAAAGAGGGAGGAAGAAGCCAGATTTGCCATAGGAGGGTCCACTGCTGGAAAATTAAGTAGTTCCTCGAGATTGCTCTCAACAGTGTAGAGCCTCTTGTCAATGCTGCTCGGGGGAGCCACAGTGCCGGGTTGTGACCACTGTCGTTTGATTATATCCATGAACATTTTTGGAGCAGGCACCGCTTCCTGTTCTGTCACCGGTTCGGTGAACAAGAGTTGTGCGAAGTCTAGTTGCGTCATAGGATTCTCAGCGGTATTCATGGTCCCCAAGTTGACCATTTGTTTGGCCTTGTGTAACAGCAGCCGAAAGTTTTCGACCTTGAAAAAGCCAGTGGAGGCAGGTCGATGCTGCAGGAAATCCTCTTCATCTGAAAAATTCAACTCATTGAAATTTTCTTCATCAATAGTGAAAAGATCACTATGTGGGGAGGGAGACCGAGACATAGAGTCCACTGACATATATTGATCACGAGATTCCCTGCGCCCCGTGATCGGCCACGGGATGAAGCTCGGACGAAGGTGCGATGAGGCCCCGTTTGTCCAGTGCTGTCTCTATGCCCTGACAGATGGATTTAGTAATGAGGTCATACACTGCTGATGGAATTTGGGGGGAAACCTCCTCTGGCTGACGGAGCCCCGCAGCCGTAGGGGTAAAGGTGGCAGTTGGACTGGATCGGGACAAAGTTCCCGACATTTGTTGTATAGCAGGGTCAGTGATAAGATCAGTGGGTACTGCCTCCACAATCTCCTCCGGATCGAGAGAGAGACAGGGAGACCTAGTAGAAGGTTGATGTATTTGTGCCACCGTGGAGATAGAGGTGGAATCCCTTTTACTGAGGGAGGAGGATGAGGCCTCGGCCTTCTTTTGGGCCTTTAGGAAGGTTTTATCCAGCGCACGATGGCGTCTTAAGGCATCCTTCTCTGCTGAGGTAGAGCCCTTGGATTTCTGGGGTTTGGATTTAGATAAAGAAGAGAGCCTAGCTCTTTTGGCCACTGGTTCCAGATCCATAGATGTTAAGGGTTCCCTGGGGGGGTGGAGGCCAGTGAAGGTGAGGGACTGAGGCCAGCAATGATGATAGAGGAATGAGGCCTGTGAATCCTAGATAGAGCCAGACAGGACTGGCAGAGGCCT
Source organism: Grayia smithii (assembly GCA_032468115.1). Taxonomy (NCBI): domain Eukaryota; kingdom Metazoa; phylum Chordata; class Lepidosauria; order Squamata; family Grayiidae; genus Grayia; species Grayia smithii. The sequence goes on from JANHFM010003208.1 coordinate 46,710, forward strand.
GCTGGGACCAGAGGCTAGGTAGGTCCTGGAAAGGAGCCCTGGGCAATTAACAGCAAATTTTTAGGTTGGGAAGCGCCCCAAGGCCCGACAATACGGAACCAGAGCGTCCTGGGGTGAGTAGTGATAAGCAGTGTTGGGCAGGCCTGACAGAACGGAACCGGCCTAGTTGAAGAGGGGGAGGGGGGGCGGGTCTAGACTGGCTTGATGGGGCCGCCCCACCGATCGCCCCCCTCACAGTTGCTGGTCCTGGTCAGCAGTGTCGTCAATTGAAGATCGCCAAACATCTTGTAAAAAGATGGCCACCGCCGCCTCTGCTCTTTTTGGCACGCTGGTGGCAAACGAATGGGGAAGCGGCCGCTGAAATTGTAGTGGCCCGAAGTGTGCTCGGCTGAAGAAGCCGCGCCGCACCGCACCGCTCAGCTGAGAGGCGGCAGGCAGGCAATTGGGAAGGCGCCGCCGCTGCCGCGAACGAGGGAAGGCTGCGCGCAGGCGGGAAATCCCTGGAACGAGGGAATCCCCTCGCGCGAAGCAAGCGCTGGGCGTTGGATTCCTGTCGGCTCGTAGGAGAGCTAGGGCGACAGGCAAGGGATCAGGAAGAGATAAAATAAATTAAAAATGAATTAAAAATAAGGAGCAGGAGGAGAGAAAAAGATGGGGAATGAGAAGTAAGCAAGAGCTCAACAGTGAGTTATTAACTAGCCAGTGTACTGAGTTAATTAAAGTGGAAGGCTCCAGCAGGAGGAGGGGCTTTTATATTTGGAAAACTCAGTCACTAGCCAATGAATGGAGTTAACACCCACTGCTGAGCTCTCGAAGCAGCGTGATGGAAAATGTGGGATACCATTTTGAGGAGGGGAGGGAAGGAGGTCTATAACTCATCTTTTAAAATCAAAGCTAAAGTCTTAATCAACAATAACTCGCCTAACAAAGTTTAATGGACTCCTGGAGTGTAAATAAACTTCTAAAGAATTAAAAATTACTTTGTATATTTTTTACATATATAAGAGTAACAGATTTCAGTCTTCTCTCTGCTTTAAACATAAATGCCTTTGATGTATAATTGAGGTTGAATGCAAAACTCTGAAAAGAGAAAACATATAATTCTTTATATTTCCCAAAAACTTTTATCAATAAAAAAAAATCCACTGAACACTGGGAATCTGAATGGGAGAAAATCTACTCAAGACAAATGGCCTCCAATGGACTTGAAGGGATGACAATCCAAGATTTTACAGTGGAGAGAAACCAGCTGCTAATCTGACTGAGAGAAAATTGACAGGGAACTCTGTAACCTCTTCATTCACTTTTAATTTAGGAAATAATTTGACTTAGAAATACAGCAAGACACACATAAATCAAATTCACATTATGACCTTAAAATATGCAGGCTTAGATTTGTTTTATGCTGTCTTCAATACAGCAAAAAAAAAAATATTTCCTGGCTGTTTAAACTTGCTAATCAACCAAGGTTTGAAAAGGAAGGAGTAATTCATGGAGGAATGCAGTGCAATTAGTTTGCTTGCCAACTAAGGCTAAAAAAAAACCAAAACTGCTTATGCAACATACTTTAATATGCTTCTTAATTAGAGATTTTTTTAAAAAAAAAAAAGCTGTCTGTGCAATGTGTCATCCTCAACTCCTAAAAATCTAGAAACCAGTCTATCCTTGAAAAGTTACTCAGATCCAATTTAGGACATATTTGTGTGGATGGGTTAATCTCATTTTTCTTCTCTGGCAGATTAAAAGTGGTACTCAGAAATCCTTGCTCATCCCCTGTAAATAAACCAGAGATCGATTGGTAGAATGAGATATTCATTCTGCCTGTTCCATTTTTTTCTTGATCTCATACACAAGGATGAGCAATGTAGATCTTACTGAACCTTAATTCCCAACACATATCAGCATAATCATTGCTAATTGATGCTGTGAGGTATAATCCAGCAACACCTAGAAAACCATAGTCTGTGTTGACTTAGAGAAATTTCTTAAGAAAGAAATTTATGCAACTCTAGATAAATTAGTCTTACTATTGGAAAAGTAAATTCATGTAGTTTTTAATCCCACTGTTATCATATTTAATTTGCTGTTAAAATTTAGATAGATAAATAAGGATATTGCAAATGCTTCCAAATCCATCAAGTACAGTAGATGGATGTATCAATATTCTTTCTGCATATAGGACCTTGGTCACTCAGAGTTATCTGTCTCCTGAATTTGTAACTGGTATGATTTTCTAGTATTTTCTAGTATTGATCACTGCTCTATTGATCACTGCTCTATGACCGTAATAAAGATTGAATTGAATTGATCATCAGGATAATATTAACAATAATTCTAACAATCATGACCTTTTCATAATAGATTATTTTAAGCTTTTGTAGGATAATCTCTACTTTATCAGAGTAATGTTAAATGTAAAAGTCTAGTGAATTAATAAAGAGGATAAATATATAGTCATATGAGAGTAGTAGCTTATTTTGGGGTGGGACTACATTTGCTAACCTAGGATGGCAGAGAATGTGAAATGAGCATTTTGTACAAAGGTAAAAGATACAAAACAATCCTGAAATGGATTTCAAACTTATAAATTATTTCCATCACTATACACTGCATAAACCAAAAAACCAGTATTTTGTACAGTTTTGTTATTTTTGTACCGATAGTTCTCAGCTAATGATGGTAATTGGGAATGGAATTTCGATAGCTAAGCAATGTGGTTGTATGGTAGAGTATCATTTGACTGCACTGCTTAGAGATGGGAGTTCTGGCATTTCTGAACATCACTGAATACCATGTCATGTGGTCACCATTTGTAACCTCCCGCAGGCTTCCCCATTTGAAGACATAGAAGACATAGAATTCTTTATTGGCCAAGTGTGATTGGACACACAAGGAATTTGTCTTGGTGCATACTATCTCGCTGTACATAAAAGAAAAGATACATTCGTCATGAATCATAAGGTACAACACTTAATGATAGTCATAGGGAACCAATAAGCAATCAAATTTGCTGGTTGAAAGTCAGAAAGAAGGTCACCAATGATGATCCTGTCACTGTGGAGATGCTACAACAGCCACAACTACTAAGATCTATCATAAGTATCACTCATTCAGCACTATTGTAAGTTCAAATTTATGAATGAATGGCTATTAACCAAGGACTACCTGTATGATGTTGGCCAGAGTTATGCTGCATAAGGTGGTGAGTATATATAGCTAATCAATAAATAGAGAATGAATTAATGAAAGCTATTCTTATCTAGGTTAATAAATCTGCACATACCTTCTTCATTGTATCAACTCATTTTAGAATTAATCTTCCTGTTCCCAAAAGGCAACAACTAAATAAAGCTTTTTACTTGGTCAAGACTCATTATTCTTTCACAGTACAAATCTAAATTTCTTTTTAAAGGTCATTTGTAATGGAATGTGTGGATGACTTTGTGGAATGAAGTAAAGAGATGCTGCCTAGGAAACTATCAGGCAAGAGAGGTATAAGCCCCCAGTGGCTTAGTGGTCAGAGAAAGAAACTTAGGAAGGACCTGCCCTAATGGATCAAGCAGTTAAAAGTGGCAATGGGAAGTTTGTACATTCAGACTTGTAAAACTGATGTTAGCCTTCTTAAGTAAATCAGACAGGAAACATGACTACATGAACTAATTCTACTCTATTGTAATGCTACATTAACAGAAACTTGCAATTCTGAAAGTACAAATTTCCAGCCACTCATTGAAAAATATAATTGACTTCTATACTTTCAGAGGTTTAATTCAAAGGTTTCTTTTTCCCATCCTTCCAAATGTACTTAGCCTGGCACCTTTATGTAAAGTTATCTCTGCCCTGTATACAGCATGAAAATGTGGCGATCCACTGCCCCAATTTACTATTATCTTCAATAATTGGCATAGCTTTTCCCCAGACGTTCAATAGCATTACTCACTCTCATGTAAAAGTATCTGGCAGTCAAAATGGCTAAGTGATATGCTTAGTAGCAACTATCTATCTAGTGTATCTATGTAAAGGGAACAAATGAATATTCTTAAATTCCTTGCATCCATGTTACACTAATTACATTCCTTCAATGAATTTGTTATAAACTAGTATAAAATCCTTCCTATAGGAATATTATTGTGGATTTATTAAGGCTCCTTTTTTTCTAAAAAGCAAGGTTAAAAGCCACAAACAAGGCACACCCTCAATTCATTTTTAGAGCACTTCTGCAATGTCACCATACCAGTCGTATGTTCAAAACGCTGATCATCTGCAGCTGGAATTCAGTTTAATAATAAGAAACACCATATAAAGGTTTTAGGCTTTGTAGCTGCCAAAAGACAGTTTCCAACATTTGCCTATAATAAGATACAACCTTTATCCCTATGTGATTTGCTGATTTATATAAATTAGACAAAATTGCAAAATCAGCCTGTATCTAGGCCATCATGATTACTAGTTCTACTTCATTTCAGGGTCTCATTGCTTTTGCCTCAAGAATTCTATGAAACATCTTTTCATGTGGCAACAGGGTGTGGAGAAAAGTATTTGCCAACGCAATCACCCTAGCTGACCAAACGAAATCCAGAAACCGTCTGGTGTTTGGGGAAAAGCCTCAAAGAAAACATTCAAAGGGCCCAAATTTCAAAATAGAAGTAATTTTCTCTCAGTTGCTAAGTTTAACAAACCTGAAACAGGTTTAGTAAACATTAAATATTTCCCTTTTAAGCATGAAAGAAGTGATGGCCAGAATTTTTATAAGCACATGCCTACTTTTATGCCAATCAGATTCTTCCTTGGAGTTTGTGTCATCTCAATTACCAAAATGTAAGTCTTCACAATTGAAAACAAGCAGAACATCTAAGAACTGATTGCCTCAAGCTAGTGATCTCCAGAGAGGATGGAAATAAGCCACCACAATTTCCAATCAGCATGAGGAAAGCTAGCTGTAAACTGAAAAAAAAAATTAGACTCTTATCTTAATTATTAGCTCACTAGAGGGTGATTTTAAACAACTAGCAAGAAAAGAGAGGTTTGCTCAATTAACCAACAACAATTGCTAAAAGAAAATAATATATGTGAGTCTAGATGATGGGTGAACAAATGAACTTGTAGGTAATGTGACTGATATGTGGAGCATGCAAACATATTAGATCTGAAATTTCAGATCTCGGGAAGGGCACAAAAGGACTGCAATGGAAAGCAAGTGGAATGTTGTAGAATGTTTTTATGCAGCAATGTGTTTTTTTTTAATTAGCAAAATAAATAAACTAATGTTTCATATCACTTCCCTTGCTATTTCCTTTAATGCTTCATTCAATGCTACTTATCAATTAGTAAACAGCATCTTTGAAAAATAAAGATTATGTGATCCAAAATGTTACTCTGAGAATTAAAATCAGCACAACACCTGTGTAACTTGTAATCCTCTTTATTTATGATGCAGTAGTCATGCTCAGTAAAAATAATCCATCTTTTTACTGGCTTTGTACTACCATTTTAAGGTTGGAGCATTTCTGAATATTCACTTGTACTCAGTTGACGAAAGGCTGGGTCTCAACAGGCTCTCTTAACTTTTTTCCTTGGATACCAGGGCTAGCATATAGCATGTGGTTTGCTAAAACAAAACCTACTGCTACCAACCTTCTGAAAATCCAAATTTTAAAAAATGTTATAGAAGTATCTAATGCAAATAATAATTTAGATAAAAGTGTATTGCATGACAAAAGCTTGTGCTTTATGCATTCCTACATTTGGGATGAAAGAAACCATTGTGTTTGGTCCATTTGCAGCCAAAACTGACCTCAAAGCTGATACTATCATCCAACGAAGAGCCCAGTGATTTAACTAAACACTCACCAATGTTCACTCAATGTAGAAAGGAATCCCACAACAGCAGCAAAGGCAACAGGGATGAAACCAGAGAATTAAAATGAAACAACAGAAGAAAAAGAAAATAATTTTGCAGCACAGAGAGGAAGGTTAACTTTTTAATTTGCCACTATTTTCTAAAAAGAGCACACACAAAAAGAAGCAAACTGGACTTACCGTGTAGAGCTCATTCAGAACTTTCATCAGGTCTTCTTGGAGCTGCTGTCCAACTTCTTTACTCTGCAATGCAAAAAGAACAACAGAAAGTTAGTTAGAAAAAATGGTATGGTAGATGCATGCATGTTACAATGTACAAAAATATGTCAGACACAATTAACTGCTATTCAAATTAGCACAGTCACTTAGCTCCTATTATACCCAAATGAAAGAAATATTTTTAATAAAGTGAAATGGGCTGTGCCCAAAGCCAGCCAAATATTGGTAAGATTTTGGCAAAGGAAAGCAATCATTTCTACAGAAAACTATGGTAGTTCTACTGTTTCTTGAATGTTCAACCATGGTAATTGAATTTTACCAGGCAGGAAGAAAGGAGTATGTGGAACCAAGCAATGTGCATCTAGAGAATGCAGTGACCTTCACAGCTATCAACTAATCTGAAATAACCTTATGTGCTCCCAAAATATCAGTGGTGCCTCTGTAATTCTAGGTATATTTTAGCACAAGGCTTTCCCTGTAAGTCATAGCTTTAAAGCATACATAGGAACCCCAAAGCTAGGAACATTTTTAGTCTTGCTTCCATCAGTTACATAGTAAGAACAAGCATATTAGAACACATTTACATATTTGCTAGTGTCCTCCTTCACTTCTTAGAGCTAAAAGAACAAGCAATTTTATTACTTGATTTGGCCAGAGGCAATTGCCCAGATGGGTTGACACTTATATTGCTGTGAGCAAATAGTTCAGAGTCTGTAATTTGATAAATGTTTGCTCTATAAGCATTCATTATTTTTTTAAAAACCCTGACTTTGAAGGAACCACATACGTATGTCGTCTTTTAATGCATGGCTAATTCTGAAATGCAAAGTCTTCACTATGTTTTGCAATAAAGTCAGTTATCAACCCAGCTAAGTAAAATAAAAAAGTTTTATAAGATAAATGTTCTTTTGGTTACTCCATGGAGATAGCCAATAGGCATGAGTATTCTATAGCCTTCTTCCAGAATGGTTTTCTATTTCCCAATCTAGCTTATTCTTCTGAAATGTCCTAGTATAGTCCCACCTGTTTGAGATCAGATAGGTAATTTAGGTGCTGTCACCAGTTGGGCATCCATTCAACCATCAATCATCAAATTGTGAATCAGGGTATATATCAACTCTTCACTTTGCAATAAAAGGGGGTTATATTTAAGCCAAAATCTGTCTAGTTCTGCAGTCCTGCTGTGGGAGTTGGGTGGGGGGCGGGGGGAGAGGCTTCAGTTAAATGTGGGTGGAATTCACAATATGAAATCACTCCAGCAGTTAAAAATTTGGGCATGCTTTATATGTATGGATGCAGAGTTCTCAAACGAGAATGGCTGGGATCTGAAATCTATACTTTAAAAGGATCCTTAGATTAGGGAAGGTGATTTAGGTTAATGTCAGCGTGCAGCCCTTGGGTCCCAGATTCCCTATTGTTACCCCGACTTGTTCCACTTGTTAGTAACTCTATCAAAGAGGAAAAGCATTCCATTCAAGGTTATGGGACTGACAAGGAAAACATTTAAATGCTCCCCTGTTTTTACAAAAATTGCTTTACCTATGAGAGAGAAAAAACACCTTGTGATAAATTTATATTTTTTCTGTGGCTCGATTCATATCGGTAGAGAGATTTTCTAACTATTGCCTTTTAATTTATTTATCGTGTTTTAATTCTGTAAGCCGCCCCGAGTACTTCAGGAGATGGGGCGGCATATAAATGCAATTATAAATAAATAAATAAATAAATTTCTAACTCTGAACTCTTTTGATTATGTCTATTAGAACCTGGAAAAGAAGTATTGCTTTTTCACAATCCTTGCTGAGTGTACATTGTGCAGTTTAGAAGACCTGCTACTCTGCCTTATTTTAGACCAGTTTCAATGCCAAGATTCAACACAAAAGAAACCCCACCCAGTGTACTTCATATTTATACCCAGTCAACTCTCAGCACGCCTTCCAAGACTCAGATGTGTCATTGTCTTTACTTCACAATACTGTCATCTATTTTTATCAGCAAACAATCATAATACAGTTAGGGCTGTACAAATATACAACATTCCATAGTTAGGAGAGCCTGGATTTCTGAGCTGCCATGTTAAATCCAAGGCATCATGACTCACGCATATGTTTGCTTTAGTAAGAATTATTAATATAATAAATTAATCAAAGAAAATTCTCTCCAATATGGATTTTACATGGAATTTTTACATGGACTATAGAACAGACCTTGCCTGAAATTTACTTTAAAAATGATTTTTCAACTTAATCAGGTATTAACAAACTATTCTTTATTTGTGGTAATTGGTGAAAAAAATCCACACTCAGAACTGCTAAATAAAAGAATATATGTAATTTTTTATAGCAGCAGCAATACATTCAGAATCAACATTACTAAAACCTATTCAGAACTTTCCTTCTATATAAAAAGCTAAATCCAGGGACCAAGACACGACAACCTCTGAAACCTACACATTAAGCATGGAGAGGTTTATTTATGAAATGTACAAACTGCTTTAACCCCAAGGGAGTCTAAACCATGAATAAGAGGAACAGCAATGCAGACAGTGCAGAGTAATGCAGCAAAACACAATAAAGCACCATATAAAGGCTAATAATAATAATATTTAGACCAAGTTAAGAATAGAAAAGACACATGGCATGGCAAAGTATTGCATGGCTAGTTATCTTTAAAAAATAGCAGGCAAATCAGATTACAAGACCCAGCAATGGCTAAAAAAAGGGAAGCTGATGAAACAGACAGAGGGGCTAATTCTGGCTACACAAGGCCAAGCATTAAAAACAAATGCACACAAAGCCAGCATTGAGAAGACAGCAACAGACAACAAATGCCGCCTCTGCAAATAAGCTGAAGAAACAGTGGACCACCTAGTTAGCTGCTGCAAGATCAGTTAGTTGTTGCAAGATCACACAGATTTACTACAAACACTGGCATGACAAAGTAATAACAACAGTGCATTGAAAGATCTACAAGAAATGCCATTTGCCTGCAAGCAAGAATGGTGAGACCCCAAAATAGATAAAATAATAGAAAATAAAACTAAAGTTGCTCTGGGACTTTAGAATTCAACGGCAAGCACCTGCTACATAATACTCTAGACCAGGGGTGTCAAACTCAAGGCCCACAAGCCACATCCGGCCCGCAGAATGCTCAGATCTGGCCTATGGGGCCACCCTGGAAACAGTGAAGGACCAGCCCCTGATGCCTCTGCCAGTGAAAACGGAGACTGAGAGGGCCACGCGCAGCTCTCCTGGGCTCTGTTTTCGCTGGCAGAGGGCTGTAGGAGGCCATGATGGCTGAAAACAGAGCCTTGTCAAGTGATGTCAAGCTGGCCATGCCCATCCCGACCACACCCATCCCGAGGTCAAACACAACCATTTGAGGGATGCAACTCTCAATGAAATTGAGTTTGACACTCTTGCTCTAGACTTAACAATAAGAAAGACAGAAAAGTCTGGCAATGAATGTGGCACTATCTGGGGACAGCAGAAGAGAAGAGAAAGAATTAGAAAAAAAATCACAACAATACAAATACAATACCTGCAAATAGAAGTAGAATGACTGGCAAAAGAAAGCAAAGATAGTAGCAATAGTAATAGATGCCTTGGATGCCATCCCAAAATAACTGGAGTAGCACTTGAGCACTACTGACATTGACAAAATCTTCATCAGTCAACCACAAAAGGCATCTTTATTTGGACCTTTCATCCTGGGACAATACTTTTTAACACCATCCAATATCATCTGCCTATCCCTGGTTCTTGGGAAGGACTTATTAGGTTGCTAACAATGTCAATTCCAGTCTAAACATCTGGTTAACTATGCAACAAATCATAATAACAATTGCATCTGGAATCTTTAGGTCTACAACAACCAGATCTTATAAACAGACTAGAATTATATATTGTATTTCCCTTGTAGTTACTGTTTCCATAATCTGTTCTATGTGGAAGAAAAATATGAATAACCTTTAGGTACATATCTTCTCTTTTCATATGAATTCTAATAGTCTGATTTTTAGCAATCTGAATTATTTTCACCTAATTGCCTGTTCACCTAATAGAAAATGATAGAGATGTATATACAGTACACATGCAGTACACCAATGGATACACATCAGCCAACACACAGGGCTTCGAATACACAGTTTTTTACTATTCTGAAACAATGTTTTCACTTTCTAAATACAAAAGTAGCAGTATCAAAGACCAAGAGAAATCTCTTTATATTTACTGAATAGTTTATCATACTTGCACAATGATGCAACCCCACCATTTGAATGACACTGGGAATACAATGAAACCAATAAAATAGCAATTAATGCAAGCAGATGTTTCCTTTCCTCCTAACAACAGTTCTGAGAAGGGATGTAACATTAGTTATCCCTGTTTATTTCATCAACCTGCTGAATTGAGTGTGACTTTCAGCTTTAGACGTGGTTCCCTATGGAAAGTTGCATTGTGCTTTACAAAGGAGCATGAAACTTTATGTTGTTTAAAATAAAAGAGACCTGTGAAAAAAACAAAGCTTTAGCTACACCAAAGCACAATCCACAATCATCATGTATAAAAGTCATCCAAGGTTACTATACAGTACTGTGTAGAAGCCAAAACGTAGCTCTTTGATTTACAGGATATTACATCTTAAAAAAATATATAAATAGCCATCTTAAAACATGCCAGAGAAGGAAACTAGGTATATCATAAAGATGTTTCCCGGATGAATCCCTGATTATGAGGACAAAGAGACAATTATTGACCTTGTGAAACCTGGTAAGACCTGACTCTTATTCCTTTCCTCTTAAAAAAGGGGGACTCTTCCATAGAATATTATAATGGAGGGCAAATTACGGCAGGGAAATAAATTAGAATCAAAAGCAAAATAAGAAAATGCTAATGCCCACCACCCAGAAAAGAAATCCAGGAAGAGTGCTACATAGTTAATAACGATGAACTCAACTGTGGCCAATTTTTTTTAAAAAAGCAACTCCTATGGTATGGATTGTTATAAAAGAGACTGAAAATAATGATTACATCAAAACAAGAAAAAAATACAACCATACAATTTTAAAAAGGTATTTTAGAACTGGAAAGAGAGATTGGATGAACCACTGTAAGTAAAGGTTTAAAACATTTTCAGTGTTTTTGTTTTAAGAAATTAAGCAGAAGAGAGAAGCAACAGAAATTTAAAGTTTATGAAATGCATTTTGCAAACCTGAAATGGTTGGGTCATTCAACAAAAATGACTACCATGAGATACAGAGCAGAAAAAAGAAAAATACTTGATTCTACGATTCTGTTCATTTTTTGGAATCCATTGTTTGTAAAATATGTTCTTGTTTATGGAGAACTGAATATTCAGTTCACTGCAGTGAAAAGTTGCTACAGCTAGCATGACTGCTGAGAGATCTGTTTTCCATAAACAAGAGATTAAAGCTATTTAATCATTAGATGACAAAGAAGGGAAAAGGGATGCTCAAAGAGGATATGGAGATTGCATAATGAATTCTTTGCCTAAGTCTCCTCTGACTTGCAACAACTAAAGCAAAGGGAGTGAACAACAGAACACATCATAGGGTATTTTCAGAAAATTCAAAGTTGACAAATCTCTGGATCCTTATGGATCCACCTGAGAATTCTCCACCTGAGAATTCTTAAATTCGCAAATCAAAAACTGATAACCACTTAGCAAAAATATCTAACCTCTGAGGCATAATTTAGAAAGGGAAATTTAGTCAGTTCCAACATTTAATATATAATTGTTTTTCAGGTTACTGATCACTACTTTTCATACTTTTGTAGATAAGGCTGTGTCATGTTTTTAAGACAATATTCAATTTCAAGACTAATATACTATATTTCATTTACACTTTAGAACTGCAAGTTGGAAGCTGAGAAGCATTTTCTACTTGAAATTGACCTATTTAGCAAGTTATTGAGAAAACATATTACTCCACAGTAGAGCCTAATATTTGTCTCCCTGAAGAATATAAATATTTCCTTCTAGTAATCAACTCAGGAGTTTAAATATCTCTGGGAATGAATTGGGACAGTTCTGTGAGCTACCTAGGAATGCTTTATCTTTTATACTTGTCAGTTACAAGTATTATCATTCAGCTTTCAAGACTCACAGAATATTGATAATTACCATATTTTTCGGAGTATAAGACACACCATTTTACCCCCCAAAAGGGGGTAAATATCTGGGTGCATCTTATACACCGAATGTTGCCTGCCGAACTGCCCACCCTCTCCGCTGCAATCGCCGCTCACCTTCCACGGTCGCCTGCCGAGCTGCCTGCTGAGCAGAGAGGCGATCAGCACGTCCGAAGTTTTTTTTGTTTCTGGGGATCGGGTGCTTGCCATGCTTGGGTTGCACTGCTGTGGTCACCTTGATGGATTGGGCGTGAGGTGAGCACCCAATCCCCAGAAATGAGAAAAACTCTTCAGACGCGCCAATTGCTTCTCTGCTCAGCAGGCAACTGCGGAAGGTGAACAGTGATTATGGCGGAGGGGCGGGCAGCTCAGCAGGCGGCTTGGCAGGCGACCACAGAAGGTGAGCAGCGATTGCAGCAGAGGGGGAGGCAGCTCAGCAGGTGGCTCTGCTGTCAGGTTTGAAGACCCTTGCCTTAACCCAGAGGTCTTCAAACTTGGCAGCTTTAAGACTTGTGGACTTCAAGTCCTAGATTTCTGGGACTTGAAGTTCACAAGTCTTAAAACTGTCAGGTTTGAAGACCCTTGCCCTAACCCAGAGGTCTTCAAACTTAACAAGGAATACTTTTTTCCTTGGTTTCAACCTCTAAAATCTAGGTGCATCTTATACTCTGATGCATCTTATACTCCGAAAAATGTGGTAAATAGACAGAGCCAGATTTTTAAAATAATCCCTTTGGCAGTAAATGGAATGTTATGTTTGTTGATGCTTTTCTGGGCTGAATATGCATTGCAGCATTCACATATAAGCTACAGCCTTGATTTTCTTTTAAAAAGGGAAATATTGGGTGGGGGAAGGGGGGCTGGATTTAAAGTAACCACATCAGGAATAACTCCAAATGAGCATGGTTTGCAGAAAGGAGGGAGAAAGAGAGATTAAAGGCAGGGAGGTTTAAGGAATTTACCTGCTCAAGGGTTTTACAAATTATACTGAGATTCTTGGGAAAGATTGTATATGGATAATTGTGTATCTATTATGGATATAACATCTTCCCTCTTCTTACTACACAAGACATGTATGAAAGAAATTGGTCGAGGCTTTATCATTTAAAGGGGCTTTATCAAATGATAAACCAGGACAGTGACTTAGATAATTTTTCTTGCTGGATTTACAAAAGAGGTTGCTAAACTCTCAAAGAAGTCTGGGGGATGGGATAAAGAAGAAATAAAGAGCAATCAAATCCTGCAACAATATTTGAATGAATAAAGTTTATTAGAAGTAAAAGGAAAAAATATAACGTCAGTTTATTTGATCAAGGTTAAAACAAAGTATGTTGTTTCCTCTGCAACCCTTTCTAGATTTTCTGCTGACACCAGGACTGAAAAAAATGATGCTTTAAGGATTTGTCCAATAGAGAACAAGTGGGATATAGAATGAAGAGATAACTATTATCTTAGAGGGTATGAAAAATGATTGCATTTGTGAAATTGGACATCTTTGTATATTTATATATTGCTTTTCTCATTCCTTATTATATCCCTACTTTTGCTTTGTCTTTTTTTTTCTTGCACTTTTTTCTTTTTTCTATTCACTTTTTCTTTCAGTTTAGTTTGTATTGAATTTTACTATTACAATCAAAATGTTCAATAGAAATTATATACAACTAGTATATAGTATAGGTTTGACTGGGGTTGTAGTTGGAAACAAATCCAAAATCCATTCTGTTTTTGTTCTCCGTACCTTGCTTCCCCCACTCCTTTTTTTGTTTTGTTTTGTTTCTTAAATAGTTCGAAGTCCTCCACTGAGCTTCAGTGCCAACCTTTTTCTGTCTGCAGACTAGACCAGGGGTGGGTTCTACCTACCTTTAC
>JANHFM010003208.1:82349-96785 GCA_032468115.1 Grayia smithii
ATAGGCGGCATATAAATACAACAAACAAACAAACAAATAAATAAATAAATAAATAAATAAATAAATAAATAAATAAATAAATAAAAATATAGAGCAACTTTCCTTCTAAATTTCAGAATATTCACAATAACTGACTCAGTCACACCATCTTCCTACAGAGAAGCTTATTTCCATTTTCTCCTTTGCAGCACAGACAATCCAAGTACATCCCATCATCCATGCGTTTTCACATTATAGTTGAAAAAGGCAGTAGTTGTATGTTTAAAATTCTTCTTAGGTGTCAAAGCCAAAATATTTCAAATTTACAATATCTAGAAATAGTCATGCTTAACAACAAAATGCAGTTGTAGAGTTTAGAAAACATTGTTTAATAATGTCTTCCATAAAAGGATGTGAGTCGTGTCTACAATCTGGATCAGAACTTTCTTCATCTCCAGGTCAAACCTTATTTTATTGCACCCGTTACAGAAAGCTTTCACATAGAAGCACTAGATTTCACAAGAGCTTCTCATCTTTCCATTATACAAGTCATCAGATGAGCACAAATGCTGAATGACCAGAGATGTTATATATGTCACCCCTGCACTTTAGCTAACATTGGAATTGAGGGGAAATGGAACTCTCCTATATTTGCATTGTAAATGAAATGTAAACCAAAAATAACCTGACTATGACATTCAAAAAGCAATCCGATTTGCATAATGGTAGCTGGTATCTTCCCAGTTTTATGGCTTCCCCCTCGCTCCCCAGTTCCCATTTCCTCCAAGAAAAAATGATTTACTTGAATTGCTGGTCTTTGGTGCTCCTTGTTTTTGCCAGAAATCGTTCAGCCAGCTTCTCTAAGTTCCTGGAGTAATCCATTTCAATTTCAGCTTTCTTGCGAAAAAAATCCTGCAAATCTTGGAGCAGTTGGACTCTCAGTTCACATTGCTGATCAAGACATTTCAGTTGTTCAATAAGCTGGGCTCGAATCTCTGCAAAACAAGGGAAGGAAGGAATTACTCATGAAAATAGCATTAAAACAGAAAATGATATATATTTGCTGTCTGTATCTGTTAAAGCTGGCCGGAGAATTCTGGGAGTTGAAGTCCACAAGTCTTAAAGCTGCCACGTTTGAAGACCTCTGTGTTAAAGCTAAATGTCTCTAAAGTCAAATAGCAACCACAAGAACCATTCTGAGCTTCCTAAAGAATAAAGAACAACTAAATATACATTGTGGTGTGAGAGGCATAAACTACAAGTTGTTACATAGGTTTAAACTCAGTTTCTGAAACACACAAATTGATCAAGATTTCTAACATTGTAGGATTCCGAAGATAAACTGGGATAACCTCATCATAATCACTGTTCTCAAATCCTTGGAAAAAGGATAAAATGTAACTGCAAAAAGAAAAGGATATTAAAAACAAATTTTAAAATGAAAGTTAAAGTTCCTCTTGATTTTCATACACCAACAGGCCTTTAATTAAATCCCCCTTCTGTTACTCATTAGGTCAGCTGATTTTTTTTTTTAAAAAAAACAGCCACCAATTACTATTGTGCATTAGACACAGTAGCCAATGAATAACAAAACAACCTGATTCCAATGCAAACTACTTACAAGGATGATTTTTACTGGTAAAGATTCTATTAATCAGCCATGTCAAGCATACATTAGCAATCATTTTCCAAATATGTACTGAATCTCAATCTAGATAAAGGCCACAGGGTTGGATAATGCTCCAATTCTCCACTCTTAGCTCAAATTTCCTCTAGAGACACTATTAAATTCCTTTGCAGACAATTCCTACGGCAAAACCAAAGCACTTGATCATGCCATACATTTCCCAGAAGATACCAATTTGGGACTATTCACGCTGGGTCTCCAACTGCGACAATGCAATTAAGCACAGCACATCAAATTGTGAATGGTTCGCCTTTGAAAAGTCCAACAAATCTGCATGGCCAGTTGGGAAAGGTCACAAGAAAGACAGTTTCATTTTTCATGGAAAGAATGCCTTTGAACAAAATTTGCAAGCAGATTATTTTTGACTGCATGCAGGGTATTTTGAGTGCAGATGATGCTGGTGGTGAACATACTATTGTTGTTATTGTTTTTAAATCTAGCCTTAAAATATTTCAGTAAGATCCCCTAATGTTTGCAGTATAATTTCAGAATTTACTCTCACATATTCCCAGTACATAGGAAAAACTATGGTAAGTTAACTAACGATGTGGTGCTGAACCTTGGAATTCACAGCATTTTTCTTCGACTTTACAATGAAATCTTACATGTAATTACTTTTAGCTGTGGTATGTTGTTCCATGCCATGAACATCTTATTCTCCAATCCCTTCTCTTCAAATTACCAAATTATGTCTTTTCCTCTTGACAACCCAGAGCACACAAATGCTAATGAATGATGGCTGATGTTGCTGGAAGTTTGCTGCAATCTTTCTGAATTTGTTCAACATTGAATTTATATTAAATATAAGTAAATCCTTGATTTATGACCACAATTGGGATTAGAAGTTGTTAAATGAATCCCGCCCAGTTTTACAACCTTTTTGTCACAGTTCTTAAGCAGATCACTGCAGTAGATACGTGAATCGAACAAATTTGGCTTCTCCCATTGACTTTGTTTGTCAGAAGCTGGCTGGGAAGGTCGCAAATGGTGATCACATGATCCTAGGACACTGCAACCTTATAAATACATGCCAGTTGCCAAGTGCCTGAATTTCATTGATATGACCATGGGGAAGCTACAGCAGTAGTAAATGCAGGGACCGATTGTAAGTAATCTTTTTCAGTGCCATTGTAATTTTGAATAGTTGCTAAAAGTAATGCAGCATAGCATTTAACATTCAGTATATTTCTGCCCTTTGTATAGATACAGATCATCTATGTAAAAAACTTGATGGAAATTGTTTCATTCAGGAAAAGATGTGTTTGCCAAGTATTTTACTTTACAAACTTACCCTTCTCTTTCTTTCCTTTCTTGTATTCAAGAAACACACAAATACACAAATTATAAATTTTATCTAGATGAGATATAATTACTAAAAAAGAGTTTACAGCAGTATTTCTTAACTTGTTGCTTTTCACATAAAACACCTGGTCAGGAATTGCATAAGGCCTCTTAGTAAGAAAATCCACATTGCACACAATTTTCTGAGACCAGGTTTGTAATTTTGCTTGGAAGGACAGTTTGAAAAGGCAAGCTGTCTCTCTTTGGGCCAAGGATCAAGCCTTGAAGAAAGGCCAATCCAGGAAGAAAATGCACTCCATCAATCATTTCTTTTAACAATTGATCAGAAGGATTTAGCTGCTAAGAATTTCTCATATTATAGATACATCATTGTTATCCATTATCAAAATCACATGAGAAAATTTGTAACTCCATGAAATGTTAATGTGTCAATACAATAACCCAATGTAAACAGATTCAAAATTCACATTTGACCGAATTGTAACATGCCCTTTATTTCTCCCTTTAATTATCTTATCTTAGGTGCTCTTGTTGTTCATAAGAAAATCAAACTCCAATGAATAACACATCTGAAATTAAAGCGTGAACTACTAATTTCAGATCAATGATATCCCCCAACCAATGAGCCCCCAGTCTCTCCCTCCCTCCCTCCCCCTCCTTCTTTTCCCTCTCTCTCTCTCTCTCTCTCTCTCTCATTTCAATGATTTTCAAATTAAATATTTGAAAGCAAGAGAAATCATTTTGAAAAAAAATATACAATACATTCAATCCAATATATTTCAGAAGAATCTACTACATTACAAAGCAGCATGTATTAAAAAGAATGTTATTTCAAAAGTCCACACCCTACTCACCCCACAATGTGTCCTCTGAATTATGAACAAGTCTTGATTATGTAAACTAACATTTGCAGCTACAGTAATCTGACATGCATATACGAGAGCAAACTTCTAAATGAAGCAGATAAACTCTTTTGCTTCTTCAGATATCTATTATGTCAAGACAAGTACTTTGCAATAATCAACACTGTATTACTGTTTGTATAAAAGGGAAAGTAACAGCTGACTGAGTTCCTGGCAGTGCCATACAAGAGTTCATTGAAAGTCTACATATCCTACTACAGAAGCATGAACTATAGAAGATTGCTCTTGTTCATAACTTTCTCTTTTTCAGAAGTGTTTTGTTCTGGTTGCATGTAAAGAATGTCAGGGGTGTTGGAATTTCCTGAAACTCAGGTAACTTCTATGTATATAATGTCTTTTTGTAATCCAGTCACTTATGTAAACAAGAGGATCACAATACAGTTTCCCAGGGGTGGGGGGGGAGATGCCTTTGCAAGTTCAGTATGATGACTCAAGGCACTTGAAACTTGGAATCCCATAAATTAGAGGCAATTTAAATTAAATTGGAATGGAATCTCTATTTTTTAAGAATTCTGAATCCATTTATGAGGATATTTTAATACCTACCATAAATTACAGAAAACAAATAAGGAAAAGACCTAATTTTAAACATGAAGTTTAAACATGAAATATAAATAACAAGTTGGCCTATGATACACATAATATTTCCTGGTGATATTGAAAAGCTTTTCTATCTACTCATATTTAGGGAGAGTACGGACAACTTGCAAAAGGGGAGGACTGGGATTATTTTTCATGAATAGATATTGATAGTTTGCAATGAAGAAACTACCCATTGAGTTTCTCCATGCAGTAGAACAGCGGCCCCCAACCTTTTGGGCACCAGGGACCGGTTCTATAGAAAGAGGTTTTTCCAGGGACCGGAGGGAACATGGTTTCATGTGCAGCCTGCATCCTGCAGATGAGGCTTTTCTTGTTTGTGCAGCCCTGTTTCTGGCATGCCGTAGCTCAGTGCTGGTCCATGGACTGCAGGTTGGGGATCCCTGCAGTGGAAGATGTGGAGAACTCAGGGCTTTGCAAACAAACCTCTTGTGGACTGAATCATGGATTTCCATGGCTCAAATCAGTCATAGGGAATGTCCAGCCTATGAACACCTACTGCATTTAATAAATCAAATATAGATGTCTATGGAGATTCTCAGTCATCCAGGTCATGGTTCTCCCAAAGGTGCTTTTCCAAGAGTCAACTGGACTTCCTTGTTTTTCTCTGAAGATGTTTTGCTTCTCATCCAAGAAGCTTTTTCAGCTTCTTCAGAACTGCAGACCTGGAGAGGATATGGAAAGTAAAGGCCAGGCCAAAGTGGTCCCAGTAATGGTGGGAGCTTTAGGGGCTGTGACTCCTAAGTTGAGAGAATGGCTCCAACAGATCCCAGGACAGAAGAGCTCTCTATCCAGAATGTGCATTGCTAGGAACAGTATGCAGAACCCTCAAACTCCTAGGTTTCTGGTAGAGAAACCATGATTGAGGAAGACACTGACCACCCGTAAAGGTGAAAAGGACAAAAATAACAAAACAAAACAAAAGTAACAAAACAATCATGTTACTTGCTTGTTTTTGCTTAGTTTGATATGCAAATCAGATACTTGTGATTTTTGTTCTCCTTCATTTGTTCAAGAAACCATAGATTACTTCTAACTATAGATGGATTCAAACATCAGATTTAACCTAATCAAAAACAAAGCAACCACATATTATCTTTCAAGATTGCATTTTAAAATATCCTTAGGTTAGTAAACTCCTGCCTTATAACAAGCAATGCATGCAGTTTGAGAAAAAAAATGAGATCCAGTTTGTAATTCTGATTTTTAAATAAGTAGTATTAATATATTAATTTTCTGAGTGAGACTTTTTCCACTTGATTCTTCTTTCAAACAGATTTTTTTAATTCCTTTACTTTATGATTTGCATGTTTTATCACACTTTCACTAGTTTCAAAGAAGCTAACAAGAAGAATGGCTACAAAGAATGTCTGTGTCCTTAACATAAACTCAGCATGTAGTGAATTTAAAATCTTCAGATCCCTGCTGAGCCTATTTGAAGTAGATAGTGCTGGAAGCTGCCTTATATGATTGAAAATTCTGTAGTATTCTAGTAATCCAGTGTCTATGAATATACATGCTCCATTTAACAAATATTAAGACAGTCAACTATACTGAACTTTTTACTCCTCTCTTGAAATTCAAACCCCCCATGATAACAGTCAGCTGCACTTACAGTCTTAAAAAAAGATCGCTGTTGTATTTTTACCCAGCTACCGGTATGTGGATGCTAACAATAATCTCAAAAATCCAAGAGGAAATGAGATACACTTGCTCTGTCTTTTGCAGAAAAATTGGGTCCTTGTGCTTTTCTTCTCTTATTTTTCATATCTTTTACCTCATATCTTTCATCTTTCATATCTTTCATCTGTTTCACTATGTTCAAATAACTGGACATCTGGTTTAATCATTCTCAAAAAGGCGCAGGATGTTTTACAATTTTACATGTAGATCATCTATTTTGCATGGAGATATAGTTGTATGGTTTCCCCACTGCTGCATTCATTAAATACCAGTTCGAGAGAAGTTTAAAGACATGCTTTATGAAGAGAAAGTTCATTAAATTTAGATTCATGTATTTATCAAGAACACAAAGATGCATGTGCTGGTTCTAAGAAAGAATCCATAGGAGAAAAATATCCATGACAGATTTTTCTTAGAATAAAAAAGCCAGAAAAGGCCATTTAGGTCACTGAGTCCCACCCCCTACTCTAAAAAGCAGGTCATGGTCTTACCCTATATCAGGGGTCCCCAAACTTGGGAGCTTTAAGACTTGTGGACTTCAACTCCCAGAATTCTCCAGCCAGCTATGCTGGAGAGTTGAAGTC
The DNA here is from genome assembly GCA_032468115.1 of Grayia smithii. Lineage (NCBI taxonomy): Eukaryota > Metazoa > Chordata > Lepidosauria > Squamata > Grayiidae > Grayia > Grayia smithii. The sequence continues at coordinate 89,108 of JANHFM010003208.1, forward strand.
TGGGAGTCTTCAATTCTGGGAGTTGAAGTCCACAAGTCTTAAAACTCCCAAGATTGAAGGCATGTGCCCTGTACAATTCCTTTCAGATATTTGAAGAGAGCAATCATTTTATCTGTTCCTATACCCCATGTGTTTTCTCAAGATTAAACATACACAGCTCCTTCAATCTCCCCAATGATTGCTGCATTTCTCTGAACAAAAGCTTACCATCCAGGATTACGTATCGTACTTGAGGTGTGTGGTTCCAGCAAACACACAATGGAATGATAAATTCCCATGATTTGGAAAGTCTATTTCTTTTGATGCAGAATAAAACTGGATTTGTCTTCTTCACAGCCACATCCTTCTGTTAGCTTGTATTCAATTTACAACCAACTACTATTTAAAGACAGTTACCAAACAGTTGCACAAGTACATTTGCTTTTGCTTTCTAAATGCAGAACTCTGCTGACTACTGTATTACTTTTGGTCAATTTTTCCAAACTAGGAAAATAGTTTTGAATTCTTGGTATTTACCGTAACTATAGACCCAATTTTGTAAGGCCTGAAAATAAAAAATAAACTAAATAATTAAACAAAGAATAAATAAACAATATGATCATATGTTTGTAAATACTATTATAATTCAAACGATTGTATAATACAGGATAGTGAATCATAGAAATAGAATCTATGTAAATATGAATGTTATGGATGATATTGATACCGATATGGAAATGCTGTAATGAGTGAAAATTTGTTTTGTTTTTTAAATGCAGAAAAAGTTTAACAAAAACTTATTAAAATAAATCAAAAATCAAAAATCTTAATCCAAATCACTAATAAAAAGTATTAAAAATAGAGGACCTACAGTAGAACTGATTTTCATGGCATCCCACTTGATACCTCTCATCAATTTGAAGAGTAACCATGAAGGTTCCCCAGATTTAACTAGCTTGCTAATCAACATGTAATGGGATACTTTATCCGTGCTGAAGCTGAATTTCAGCAAATGATTTGCTGAAGTAGAGGCACAGTAGGCAACATAAAAATGCCAAATTTAAAAAAATGTCTGAAGCTCTTCCTAAACTGATTAAATTAAACAATCAACAAATGTCCTAAAGGTGAAAGAGGGGTCAAAGAGGCCATCTATGTCAAAACTGAATAGCCCTCTCTCAACAGAGGGGGAGGGATACAACATCATCTATCGCCAGTCTACAACACAGTCCTTTCAACAGTTCCAAGAAGGCTCCGCATCCATTTGCACCACTCAGGTGACCCTGATGACACAGATAAACCTCCAGGTGACCTTAACAACTTGTTAAAATAATGCAAATGACCAACTGTCTGCAAGGAGCATAAATCCTTCCATTCCCCATCATCCAGTCAGAATTTAAGAAGCTTCTTGGATGAGAAACAAAACGTCTCAAAGAAAAACCAGAAAGTCCAGTTGCCTATTAAAAAGCCACCTTTGGGACAATCATGACCTGGATGGCTGAGAATCTCCATAGACACAATCAACAATTGATAAATATTAATCTGGCAAGATCTGTTGACAAATCCATGCTCATTTCTGGCCAGTTCTCTGCATCCAGTTTTGGTCACCACAATATAAAAAAGATGTTGAGACACTGGGAATAGTGCCGAGAAGAGCAACAAAAATGATCAGGGGGCTGGTTGTTAAAACCTATGAAGAATGGTTGCTGGAATTGGACATGTCTAATCTAATGAAAAGAAGGATTGGGGCAACATGATAGCAGTGTTCTAATATTTGAGAGGCAGCCACACAAAAGAGGGGTCAATGTATTTTGCAAAGTATCAGAAGGTAAGACCAGAAGCAATGGATGGAAACTAATCAAGGAGAGAAGAAAACTAAAACAATAAACCAGTGGGTGCTTCATCACTGGAAGCTTTTAAAAAGAGACTGGACAGCCATTTGTGTGAAGTACTATAGGGTCTCCTACTTGAGCAAGGGGTTGGAATAGAAGACCTCCAAGATCCCTTCCAACTTTGTTATTCTGTAGATCAATCTCTTTATTATGTGTTTTAGAATCTTCCCACAAATTGATGGTCTTTTGTTTGCTGCCTCTAGTTTTTCTTTCCCCTTCTTGAAGACAGAAACATTAATTTTTTTCTACACTTCTGGCATTTTATCAAGTCTCCATTATTTCTCAAATGTAGTATTCAGATAGTTCCGTATGTAATTTGCTTAATCTTGGAAATTTAAGCTCATTTAAAATGGAAAGGTATTCCTTGATCATGTTTTCATCAATCTCAAGCCTCAATTTTGTTCCTTCCAATTTCTTACTGGAACCCATTGTTTTTGTTGGAGGAGATTGGTCTAAACTGAAGTTGAGTTGTGTGTAAGTTCTTTATTAACCATCATCAAAGAAATCAAACTTTAATTGTTGAAAATCAATAGTGGAAAATTTTTCTCTGAAAGAAAAAGGACAATAGGACAGCAGGAACTATGACACAGAGGGTACAAATCTGTGGTTTCATGAATCTATAAATTCCTTACCTGACTGCTTTAGCCATAACAGTGCTAAAGAAATACACTAAGTGTATCCAGGGTTTAATGTCCCAGTTGCATTCTAAGCCCTTTCAACTGAGTAATTAAAAGTAAGTAAAAATACATTTTTCCTCAGCTGAAAATATAATTTAAGCTAAGATGGTCACACATTTTAGTATGTATATTTATGAATACACCAATAAACAGATGAATTTTGGAAGACTAAGAAAGATGAGGACTAAACAATGGGATGAAGGGACTTGCAGCCTCTCAGCTGTTCTTTGGCTGTGTGAGAGGCTTGCGCAACTGCCGCAAGCCTTCGGGAGCTCCGGAACAGTTCAGCTGCAACAGGAGCAGGGGAGAGAAGCCCCTGCTCGATCTCTAAAGAAAGGAAGGCCTGGTGTGTGGGCGAAGCCCAGGGACACCAAAGAAGCCTGCTGCTGTGAAAGAAAGCCCCTTCACGAAGCAGCCTTCAGCGGGTTCCGGCCGGAGCTGTTCATGCTGGGAAGCAGGCTCTCTACCAGATGCCTGGGAGAACCTGCTGGTCATCCGCTCAAGGCGGGCATCAGCAGGCTCAGGCGTGAGCCCTTCACGCTGGAGAGAGAGCTCAACCAGAAGACTGGGAGCTCCCTCCAGAAGCTGGCAATGCAGCCCTCAGCTGAAAAAGAAATAACTCCCTTCAGCTGGAATTTTTGCCAGAATAAGATCAACAATCAGGAAATGTCTGTCAGCTCAGCCAAAAGACGTCCAAACAGGTCAGACTGAGTCTGAACGCTGGAAGCAAGAGGAAGAGGAGGAGCTTACCAACTTGCAGACCCAGTCCAAGAATGCAGGATGAGAGTTAACCCTTTCCTGACTGCTGGCCCTGCCCCCAAGGAGAATAAAATAATTTACTCCATGTCTTGGCCCCCCTCACAATGAAGAAGCGCAACAGCAAACATTGTTGTTCCTTCCAGCCACTGTAATGGCTCATAACACATAATTTGTGGTATGGCTGAGCTACTAACTTTTCTCTCTCAAGTGTCTCAGCAGCAGGTCAAAATGTTCCAGAATGAATAGCAAGCCATATTTATAGTTAGCTGAAGTAGCAATTTTAGATACTAGACTTCATTGGCAATTAGCATCTAAAGTAAAACAGAAACTTATGTCTCATAAAACTATAAATAACTTACACTCTGGATTTCACAATCTGGACAGTTTAAGATTTATGCTTTAATATAAAAATGAATTTAAACTCATCATTAAGAACAAATCCAAACAAAAATATATTGAGGCAAATAAATTTTTTTAAACATAATATTTGGGAAGACCAGTTGGATTTCCAAATGTCTATGGAGATTCACAATAATCCAAGTCATAGTTGTCCCAAAGGTGTTTTTTCTAAAAGGCAACTAGACTTCCTTGGTTTTTTTTCCTTTGAAAAAGTTTCACTTAGCTTTTGGATACAAAGCAAAATGTTTTCAAAGAAAAAACCGAGAAAGTCCAGTTGCCTTTTGAAAAAAGCACCCTTGGGACGTTGGGTTTCCAAGTTAATCAGATTTTGGTATTGTAGGAATCAGTGTAGCTTTCCTGGCAGCATTATGGACAGCCTTCTTTTGGATATTTTCTCATCCCCTCAGTTCATTCTACATGCGTTCTCATCCAATATTAAACACACCAGGGAATCCTTAAGTTTTCAAAATCACCCAAGGTCAGGTAAAAACTGCCATTCAAACTAGGTTACACTGAAATAGAAAGCTCTTCATTGCTACTAATAATCCACATTGGTGAATGGGAACAAACTGAAGTTGGAAAATGGGAGAAATATTTCTGAGAAATGAAGAAGGTAATTTGAAGCTTAAGATTTATAGAAGTATTAAGAAAACTATCATAAAACCAGTTTTAAAAAATCAGTGTTCCAAAAACTCTCAATTAGGGCTTGACATGTTAATTCATCTAAGTCCTAGGGAAAATAATGGAAAACTGGGGGACAGGAGAGAACAGTATATAGTGGAAGAACCCTTTTGCTGCTCTGCTCATTGAAATAAGTGTTCATTGAAGCAATAAAATTATTCTGATGAAATGTATTCAACCAGTTATGTCCCTTTTTCCTATCCTGATAATAGGAAAAGCTAACACTGAAAAAAAATTCTGTCAAGAAGTATCATTAGACATCAGATTTATAGGCACAGTAACAAAAACACATCCTTACTTTGGGGGAAGTCAGTCAATTGTGTGCATTTGTATTACATTATGTACAATGAACTCATCCTGACCAAGTAATAAACTACCTTTCATATTTAATAGAATTTCAATTTCTAATAAATTGTACCAGCCAGGGACACTTCATATGGCAATCTGCAAATCTGCAATTTTCAAAAATATCCTCTTCATATTTTCCTCCTCACATTATTTTATTTATTTAAAACATTTATATAGCTGCCCATCTTTCAACCAATTCTGGGTGGCTCTCAATCAAAAAATAAAAGTCAGATAAAATGATTTTTAAAAACTGTAAAACAGCCACTTAAAGCCTAAAACATTAAAGCAACAAAATTCTGGCAACAATCCATGTTAATGTGCCATCATCTAATCCTCTCCTAATGCTTGGGGGAAAGGGAGGTCTTTAGATCCTTACAAAAGGCTAAAAGGATGAAGTCCTGGCAAACTGGCAAGGATAGGTGGTCAGGGGATTCCCTATCTCCCAGCCCAAATAGCCCCAGGCCTCTAGGGGGCAGGATTGAGCCCTGGCTGCTGTGCAAGAACCGACACCCCCAGGGATGTGGGGGTGGGGTGGCAAGGATAGGTGGTCGGGGGATTGCCTGTCTCCCTACCCGAATAGCCCCTGGCCTCCGGGGTGAGGGACTGAAGCCCTGGTCTGCTGCTCCTGTCATTACGGAAAGACCGATTATTTATTTATTTATTTATTTATAATCATATTTATATGCCGCCCATCTCCCAGAGGACTCTGGGCGGCTCACAATCGTAACAAACAAAACATTTACATAAGACATTATTATAAATACGATAGTAAATATAATAGACTAAAATGCGATTATCCGTTCCCTCCCTTCCCTCAATCCCATTTCACGGCTTCTCATCTTCCTCGTCTTCCTCCTGCGCTTTTCCACTGTTTTCTCCAAACAGCCAAGAGAGAATGGGCTTGCTTGGCCATCACAGTTTCCCACGCCTGCGATGCCAGATCTGACCTCCCACCTGGCCAAGAAACTTTGCTTTCCTTGGCAGAATGCTTCATCACTACAGCACAAGGGATGTGTGCTGCGCCAAAGGATCCGTGCAGCTACTATCCTGCATCTCCTCAGCCTCAGTCATGTCGCAAGCTTCCTCCTCAAGAAGACGGAGGAAGAGAGGAGGAAAGCCCAATCTGCAACTACCTCAAGCAAGCTGCCGTGCTATTACGCAGGGATCTGAGTGTTTGGAGAAGAGGCAGAAACACCAGCCAGGGCTGCGCTTCCAGCGGGTAAGCAGCATTCCCAATCACAACGCTGCCTCTGCCATGAGGAACTTTGGAGAGAGAGGCCAGTGGCAGGCTGTGGGAGCAGCCTGTCTCTTAGTTGGCAAGAACAGCCGGCCACCACTACTGCCACCTCTCTCCAAAGTTCCTTGCGGCAGAGGCAGCATTGTGAGTGGGAACGCCACTTACCCACTGGAAGCCACTGCCACCCCCTTGTCGTCCCCCCATGGCGGTTCTTGCACAGCAGCTTTCCTGGTGTTGGAAGTCACAGCAGCGGGCCAGGACTTCAATCCCTTCCCTGGAGGCCTGGGGCTAATCAGATGGGGAAACAGGGAATCCCCCAAACACCTATTCTTGCCACCACTGCCCCCTCATCCCCAGCGGCAGCAGTTCTTGCACAGCGGCTTCCCTGGCGGTGGCAGAAGCACTGGGCCAGGGCTTCAATCCCTCCCCCAGAGGCCTGGGGCTATTCAGATGGGGAAACAGGAAATCCCCTGACCACCAATCCTTGCCACCGCCACCCCTTCGCCCCCGGTGGCGATGGTTCTTGCACAGCGGCTTCCCCAGCAGTGCCAGATGCAGCGGGCTGGGGCTTCAATACCTTCCCCAGGGGCCTGGGGCTATGCCAGAAGCCCGCTCGGGCAGGGAGACTGGGAAGTCCCAGACCGCCTATCCACTCCCTCGCTCCTGGTGGCATTTCTAGCACAGCCACTTCTCTGGCAGTAGGAGGAGCAGCTGGTAGGGGAGAGAGGGTGGTGGCAAGCTGCGGCAGCAGGCAGATCGTGCCAGCTAAGAGACAGCAGCAGCATCCAGTCAGCCATACCTGTTCTCCCCCCAAGTGGATCCCAGGCAGCGCAACTTCAGGGTCTTTCCTCGTGGTGGTGGTGACGAGGCAGCCGCAGGGGAGCAACTAGTGGCAGTGCTCCTGGCTGGCAAAGAGTGGATGTCCTAGGGCTGCATGCGGGCTATGATGGCATGGCTAGTGCGCATGCACACTAACACATTAAGGCCAGCTGATCATCATGCAAGCATGCGCATCAGTAACCAGCAGACTAGCTGGCTGGTGCACATGCATGCTCTGGAAACCCGGAAGACGAAGAGGCTCTGTGTGCCACTTCCGGCATGCGTGCCATAGGTTCGCCAACACCAGCCTATACTAGTTCTTAATTTCTTGATTAATTAATGAAATCTGTTTTAAGAGAAAATGGTTCATCTTCAATCTATGCATTCTCAGGAAACATGAAGAAATACCGTACTTCTTAAAAATCTTCAGCACAAAATTCGTCTTTATAACTCTATAACCAGTACTTCAGCCAACAAATAAAACTATTTCTGATTTGCTATAGAAAGTGAGTACTTTTTATAAATCAAAATGGAACATACAGAGTTACACGCTCAAAAAAAAGAGTTGGGACTTCCAGCTTGGCTCCGAAGCGGTGAGGATGGTCTTTCTAGACCGCCAGTCCCATGATCATGTAGGATCGATAAGACAGAGAAAATCAGCTGTCTGTCTGTCTGGAAAGCTAATCCTTTGGGTATAGAAGGATTAGCGAGCTATCAGGCGAAGGTTGAGTTTCCCTAAATCCCCAGGTGGTTCAATCTGGGGTAAAGAGAATGAGCTCCCTGTTAAGCCTGATGAAAGCTCCAGATCCGGGATTTTTTCTGCCCCAGGCAGAAGAAGACGTTTCATCCAGCACTGCATAAATACAGGAATATTAAGAAAAGGGGCGTTG